>JAOTOL010001375.1:0-227500 GCA_034440575.1 Imbricaverruca yamaguchii | reverse complement strand
CCGCTCTACTCCCCAGACGACAGACACAGGCCCGTGCAGCGCCGGCCGTCTGGCTCGTGCCCGGGGACGGACCGGGCCGTCAGAGAACTCGCCGCTCTACTGTGCCGCCCGGCTATCAGAGGCCACGAGAGACCGCCGGCAGGCCTATAAAACTGATGCTGCGTGGGCTCTCCCTTAATTAAAAACTTCACCGGCGCGAGACGAGTACACACTGCGGGGCGCCGGGCTGGGCAGGGCGTCCCGGAGATGAATGGGAGCGACGGGTGTGGCGACGCGTCTGCCGTCGGCTGGCTGATTGCACAGGCTGACTCAGAATGCAAACAACATCCGCTCGCGAAATGCGGCGTCCCGCTTAGCTTTGCGGCGATTTTGAGCTGGTTTATTTCCATGGAACGTGCGGTTACGTTCATCAAAAGTTTGGGTCAGCTGCTCCCCCTAGGTACCACATTTGCTTCGGAAACACGAAGTAAGCGTATATCCGATGTCAATGAAGCAGAAGCTCGGCTTCTCTAGGTTCATAGACTGTACCGCAATAGCAGAGTTCCAGCCGCCGTCCTGCATGTAGACTGTACCGCAATAGCAGAGTTCCAGCCGCCGTCCTGCATGTAGACTGTACCGCAATAGCAGTTCCAGCCGCGTGCAAGAGAGTTCCAGCCGCCGTCCTGCATGTAGACTGTACCGCAATAGCAGAGTTCCAGCCGCCGTCCTGCATGTAGACTGTACCGCAATAGCAGAGTTCCAGCCGCCGTCCTGCATGTAGACTGTACCGCAATAGCAGAGTTCCAGCCGCCGTCCTGCATGTAGACTGTACCGCAATAGCAGAGTTCCAGCCGCCGTCCTGCATGTAGACTGTACCGCAATAGCAGAGTTCCCGCCGCCGTCCTGCATGTAGACTGTACCGCAATAGCAGAGTTCCAGCCGCCGTCCTGCATGTAGACTGTACCGCAATAGCAGAGTTCCAGCCGCCGTCCTGCATGTAGACTGTACCGCAATAGCAGAGTTCCAGCCGCCGTCCTGCATGTAGACTGTACCGCAATAGCAGAGTTCCAGCCGCCGTCCTGCATGTAGACTGTACCGCACCGCCGATATGTTTTCTAGCATGTCTCAGCCTCCGAACTGCACCACATTGTTTAATTTCACATTTAGATGGATGCCTTTCAGAATTTGGCATACGAGCAGGCGAACTCGTCGGAAAATAACAAGGGAGGACGAGGGATGCAGAGTGACAGATATTCTCAACCTTGGTCGCATTACGTTCTAACTTGAGCCCCATGAACCCTATGAACCCTATGGATGCCGCACAGAGAGAAATAAACGAAAGATGGTTGTATTCCAACTCTAAGGTAGTTGTTACCAGATCCGTAGCTAGGATGGGGGGGGGGGGCGGCCGATTCTGTGGATGAAACGGAAATGGTTCCCGCCATGCAAATCGTAATTTGTAACTACAAGAAAACATCCAGACAGCCATGCGGCTGATTTGGAGAACACGCATAAATTGACAGACATTGATAATGAGAATTATCGCAATAAATCAGATAATTAAAGTAAATTAATCATTCTTATTAATAAAGTAATTAATTAATTCATTATTAAATTAATATAAACCATACCGTGTAATTGAATGCATGTAGAAGAAATCCATGTCACTCAGTGGACATTGCAACTTTACTCCATCTCCAACCTCGGAACAGACAATATCATGTAAAGTCAAGCAGTCAGATTGACGTTCTGCTTCAGTGAGTGTTGCAAAATTCGCAACATAAAGGGGTACGGCACATTACAGTAGAATGTTCCCAGGGATCGCGAAATATTATCTAACATTGTAGGTGAAATAACATCTAGCCTGCCACTCAAACATCATTACCTATGATGATAAGCACAGTATCTTTATACAACGTGCCGTATATGACGTAGTAACGAAACACATCGCACAATAATTACTTTCCATGGAGCTCCCGTAAGAAATACGATTTCTCTGCCTGGTGACTACTTTGGCTACTTTTCCTTAGATCACACACATGCAGATGAAGCCGACATACAGATATACGTGTACCTAGTTGCTGCAACTGACATTGGTGGAAAACTTAGTAAATTATTGGTGTGATTCAGTGCATCGAGGGAATGACTACTCCCAAGTTGGTTGGTAGGGCTCACCACAAAGAGTACCATGCTAAGAGGCAAAGCTATTCATGAAGCTAGTTGTTGGTGGATATTTGGTGGAGCACCAAGAAGATAGGAAACTCCACCCCTGTTAACGAAGAAAACGAGCTGGAATTCTCGCTGGCGACGAATAGCTATGGTTTTCCTCTCCAGCAAGGTTGCTTCCATACGATAATTGAACCAGCAATTAATGCGCCAGAACACCATGACGAGTTGGTTAACCGTTGCTTCTGCACACACACACAGCCGCTGGGGTCTGGCTCACATTTATGTCACAATGAGCTCCACCAGTTGCAAATGAACGACATTTAGCCCGCACTGGTATGGCACAACATTCATAAATGTTATCAGCCTGACTGCAGTATTAACACAAGGTATAATGTAATACATACATATACATGTATCAAAATATCTGGATGTATCCTTCGGAACGATAATTTTCCTAATGTTTTCTGGCTTTACCATGATATTATATTGGGTTAGCCGCTCAATGCTAGGCAGCCTCATAGCTAAGGATGAATTGCTCCTAATCAATTTCATAATCAATCCCATCTTACATACATTTAGTTGTACATTGAAAAGCAAGGAAAATGCAGTTCCATTACTATTTAGCACAAGCTCCGCTTCTATCAAAATGTTAGAAGCATATCGAAATTTGCAGGCTGATTATTTCCATGCAAAGCCCATGGATGTATTGTTCAATATCAGAGTTCGAGGGAATGCATTCCCTCCAACCACACTGCCGCGTGAAAACCATGTTGTCTAGGATTTCACACCTATTTGCATGCTACAATGAACTAGTGACCCGATATAGATGGCTTTGCAGCTGTGGAGGATGACCTTCAAGCGTATTTGCTTCATTCCCACCAGTGTGCATGCGAGTGTTTTTGGCAATGTCGTTTGTCGGCAGACATTCCAAATGTGTAGATTCTAACATTACATTATGAAATATCGCATTCATTTTAAGTAAGTCTATGACCTCAGTTGTAAAACTTGGCGTCCTCCAGTGGAAGAGTGAATCGTTATGCGCACTGAGTTTCCACCTTCCGTTCAGTAAACAACAGACCCTGCACAGTATCCCTTTTGATCACCACATGGGTTTGTCACCGTAATTGGGTTACACACAACACTGCTGAGTGGCGTCCCCAGGCACCAAACATATGTCGGTTGATGGGTCTGACCTGAGAACAGGTCGGCCTCCTCTGCGTCTAACCCATCGTGGTTGAACCACAGTTCGCAGCGACCCTCCACTCCGTCGCGCCGTCACCAATCACCGACGACGTCCGAGGGTCACGTGTCGGAGGCCGCGGGCGTTTTCCGGCGGCCGTGCCACCATGGTGCCTGGGAGCCGACGCAGGTGGCGCTCGGCACGTAAAGTGGCTGTATCGGCCGTGGGGGCAGCGCCGCAGACTCGGCCACGCACGCCCGCCCCGGTATTGACCTAGACTCGCCGCCGGCTCACTCTAAAGGGTGAAACGTGTACCGCCCGCCAACTGATGCGCGGCCCAGTGTTGTTGATGTCGCGGAAAAAGTGTGCCATCTTTTAACGGCGGTGAAGCAGACTTGAGGTAGAGCTCCAACATGGGAGAATACCTTTCGACCCTGATCACATCTGCTTTGCCTGGTTCGTTGCTGACGTGACAGACTCGCAAGATGAGACAGCCACAAATTGTATTTAGCTAATCTGTGGTATTTTTATGTTACTGATGTAAAAGTGCATCGATCGGATCGCCAAAATTGTCTGATGATGATGATGATGATATATATATATATATATGTATGTATGTATTCACAGTGCATGGTCAGCCACCCGCGTACATTCACCACTAGTATAGCCAAACAAACACTTGGTGGCAAATTTTAAAGTATCTTAAAGGGAACTGTGGGACAACGGTTGCTAACACAGTCGGCATAATTATGCAGCGACAGCGATAGTGACAGCTAGAGCGACAGCTAGAGCGACAGCTAGAGCGACAGCGGCAGCGACAGCTAGAGCGACAGCGGCAGCGACAGCGACAGCGACAGCGACAGCGACAGCGACAGCGACAGCGACAGCGACAGCGACAGCGACAGCGACAGCGACAGCGACAGCGACAGCGACAGCGACAGCGACAGCGACAGCGACAGCGACAGCGACAGCGACAGCGACAGCGACAGCGACAGCGACAGCGACATCGGCAGCGACAGCGACAGCGACAGCGACAGCGTGCGTACAGGACAAACATCGACAGCGTGCATAATTTTCGTTCACAACTTAACCTCCTCCCACCACCACCATGGGTTTGGAATGTATTTGGGTAGCCTCTGGTGCATGCTCTAAAACTGAATCTTTAATTTACAAAGAATAGTACAGACTGCGTGTTAGGCAGTTTTTTAGTAGCTACTCAAAACAATTGGTAAACTTCGAACGCAAGTCCGATAGTGTTGCATGAAAGCGAACTCCATCTGGTTAGACTCCGTACAGCATCTAGCTCTAAACGTATTCCAACTTCCTGCGTGTTGTGGAGGCACACGATCAATGCAATACCACACATGTCAATATCGCAAATTATCGTTCTAAGGGCCGATACAAACTATAAACCGCAACACTTTCCCAACAGCCTCCCTTCTGCACACGTTCGCTGCTCAATGCCAACATCCAAGACACCCTCCGGGGCAAAGGAATCGCACAGTACACATCTCACTTCCCACACTCGCTTTCGCCGACGACGGGGGCCAATCATCAGCGGCGGCTGGTCTCGACAAGGTCCAGCTGCCCGCCTCGCCCCTCCCGTCCTCCCGCGCGCGCCTGGCCGTTCCCACAGGCTGCGGATCGCATGCAAACACCTTTTTACGGCGCCAACTGACGCGCCGGCGCCTGTGCTCCGTCCAAATCCAGATAAACGCCGCCTGCTCTGTGTCTTCTGCAGTATATAATGTAAGACGTCATCGGTTTTATCTGGTGCGGCCTGCAGGCAGTGTCCGGCCGTTATGGCCGGGTCCAGCGCCAGATAGCCGAGGGCTCAGGGACACTCGTGCAGCGGTCGCTGGGAGATGGGAGGCACACTCGTGTACAGGACACTCGTGCAGCGGTCGCTGGGAGATGGGAGGCACACTCGTGTACAGGACACTCGTGCAGCGGTCGCTGGGAGATGGGAGGCACACTCGTGTACAGGACACTTGTGCAGCGGTGCTGGGAGATGGGACTCGTGCAGCGGTCGCTGGGAGATGGGATGCACACTCGTGTACAGGACACTCGTGCAGCGGTCGCTGGGAGATGGGAGGCGCACTCGTGTACAGGACACTCGTGCAGCGGTCGCTGGGAGATGGGAGGCACACTCGTGTACAGGACACTCGTGCAGCGGTCGCTGGGAGATGGGAGGCACACTCGTGTACAGGACACTCGTGCAGCGGTCGCTGGGAGATGGGAGGCACACTCGTGTACAGGACACTCGTGCAGCGGTCGCTGGGAGATGGGAGGCACACTCGTGTACAGGACACTCGTGCAGCGGTCGCTGGGAGATGGGAGGCACACTCGTGTACAGGACACTTGTGCAGCGGTCGCTGGGAGATGGGAGGCACACTCGTGTACAGGACACTCGTGCAGCGGTCGCTGGGAGATGGGAGGCACACTCGTGTACAGGACACTCGTGCAGCGGTGCTGGGAGATGGGAGGCACACTCGTGTACAGGACACTCGTGCAGCGGTCGCTGGGAGATGGGAGGCACACTCGTGTACAGGACACTTGTGCAGCGGTCGCTGGGAGATGGGAGCACACTCGTGTACAGGACACTTGTGCAGCGGTCGCTGGGAGATGGGAGGCACACTCGTGTACAGGACACTTGTGCAGCGGTCGCTGGAGATGGGAGCACACTCGTGTACAGGACACTCGTGCAGCGGTCGCTGGGAGATGGGAGGCACACTCGTGTACAGGACACTTGTGCAGCGGTCGCTGGGAGATGGGAGGCACACTCGTGTACAGGACACTTGTGCAGCGGTCGCTGGGAGATGGGAGGCACACTCGTGTACAGGACACTTGGGGGAGCAATACAGACACTCCAGCGGTCGCTGGGAGATGGGAGGCACACTCGTGTACAGGACACTCGTGCAGCGGTCGCTGGGAGATGGGAGGCACACTCGTGTACAGGACACTCGTGCAGCGGTCCGGGAGTGGGAGGCACACTGTGTACAGGACACTCGTGCAGCGGTCGCTGGGAGATGGGAGGCACACTCGTGTACAGGACACTCGTGCAGCGGTGCTGAATGGAAACTAAGACACTCAGTTGGGAGATGGGATGCACACTCGTGTACAGGACACTTGTGCAGCGGTCGCTGGGAGATGGGACACACTCGTGCACAGGACACTCGTGCAGCGGTCCTGGGAGATGGGAGGCACACTCGTGTACAGGACACTCGTGCAGTGGGCTGGGAGATGGGAGGCACACTCGTGTACAGGACACTCGTGCAGCGGTCGCTGGGAGATGGGACACACTCGTGCACAGGACACTCGTGCAGCGGTCTCTGGGAGATGGGAGGCACACTCGTGTACAGGACACTCGTGCAGCGGGCTGGGAGATGGGAGGCACACTCGTGTACAGGACACTGTGCAGCGGTCGCTGGGAGATGGAGCACACTCGTGTACAGGACACTCGTGCAGTGGAGCTGGAGATGGAGGCAACTCGTGTACAGGACACTTGTGCAGTGGGAGCTGGGAGCTGGGAGGCACGCTCGTGTACGGGACACTTGTGCAGCGGTCGCTGGGAGATGGGAGGCACACTCGTGTACAGGACACTCGTGCAGCGGTCGCTGGGAGATGGGAGGCACACTCGTGTACAGGACACTCGTACAGTGGGAGCTGGGAGCTGGGAGGCACACTCGTGTACAGGACACTCGTGCAGTGGGAGCTGGGAGATGGGAGGCATACTCGTGTACAGGACACTTGTGCAGCGGTCGCTGGGAGATGGGATGCACACTCGTGTACATGACACTTGTGCAGCGGTCGCTGGGAGATGGGAGGCACACTCGTGTACAGGACACTTGTGCAGCGGTCTCTGGGAGATGGGATGCACACTCGTGTACAGGACACTCGTGCAGCGGTCTCTGGGAGATGGGAGGAATGTTTCCGTACAGGACACTGGTGAAGTGATCGCAGAGCGTGCATTGAGAACTGTTTATAATGTTATAAAACTTTGCTAATGCCATGTAGCTTCTTTCAGTATAAAACAATTGCTGGATAATGAAGCTTTACGCTGAAGCGATGGAGCTAAAACTTCTGAATGTAGCAAGCGCAGGGTTAAATGGATAAGTTTAATTTCAAACACGAGAAGATATAGGCTAAAATATGCGACTCATCACTATTTAATGTGGTGAGCTTTTCTTAAAAATGCATACAATGCTGTTTTCAGTAATATTTCAATGTGCCTACTACTTTACCAGTTTTTCACGTCGCCAAGCTAGACTTATTGCAATTGTTATGGACAAAGTTACTGTTGAATTCCCTAAGGAAGCCCAAATCCTTCTGCGACTTCATTAGTTCGCTTACGGCATAGCAAAAGTGGACCCAGTGAGAAGGACAAAATCGCTTAAGAGTGGCAAACACTGCGCTCCAATAGGGTTGGTTTTGATCCTTTATATATTGGGTTGAGTGGGGCAAAGCGCCCCGTCGAGGCAATGCGCCCCTTACCCATTATCTTCATTTTGTAAAGTTCTTGACAAGAAATGAAATATCCAGATTAATGTATCTTCTGCTGTTATGATTTGGTTGTTTTCTTAAACGCCTGCGCCGGTGGGAGAGTATGCCTCAAGGAAAGTAGTTAGAAAACTTAATTCAGTTGTATTCAAGGCTCTAGTTAGTAGGTCTTTCTTGCACTTTGCCGTTTTTCTTTATCTGCCGATGTGCTTTAGGGCTCCAGCCAATTTTTGTTGGGGGCCAGCATATTTTTTTGCGACTCAGGCTCTTTTTTATAGCTTTGCTGCGTTCTTGCACACGAACGATAGCTTTTTTTTAGGTATCTTCGCTTTTTCCCAGATCCTGAAGTGTTTATTTAGTGCCCTAGATTTTCGTTCATTTGCTAGGACCATATTGATTTCTTTAGGATCCCAGCATGTTTTTGAAATACCCATGCGGTTTTAAGGCCTCGGTGTGCTTTGAGCTTCCCGTTGCGTTTTTTAAGCTCCCGGTCCGTTTATTTTTAGCTGCAACGCATGTGTTAAGGCACTGACGCTTTTTGCCAGACTCGGTACGCTTTGGAGGACCCGGTGCATTTTCGTCCTCCAGTTGTGCCCTTAGGGTCCCGCTGTGCTCATTTGGGGTTCCTCGCTCATAGTTGTGGGACCCCAGCACGATATTGGGGACTCCGGTATAACTTCTCGGGGCCCGTCGCGATTTTTCGGTGCCAGGTGAGTGGTTTCAGGGGGCACCACTTCCCTGAGCTCCAAGCATTTTTTGGTGACTTTTGAATTATGTGAAGTCCGAGCCACGGCCCTGAAACCCTGATTTTTCTGGTCAACGGCAACATTTTTTTTTTGGTGTCCCGTCGCGATTTTTGGAACACTGGTACGTTTTTCGGTACCGTATGCGATGATTTGCTAAGACATCAGATGGTATGCTTGGGCTAAGGCGCGATTTTCCTGGCTAGAGTATTCTTCTTTTTTTGGAATCTCTCTTTATTTTGGAGGACTAAGGCTTAATCCTCGTCGGGTTTCTACGCGATTTCGGGCCACGCTGTGCCTAATTGTTGCCATCGACGCCCATTTCTGGGAGCACCGAAGGTTGTTTGTCATGACCCGACCAGAATTTATTGGAATACCGACAGCAATTTTGAGTTCCAAGCGCGGTAATTGTGGGCTTGCGCTAGTTCGCCCAGCTCCTCTTTCTGCGGCATCCATCGTGATTTTCATGGACCACGGCACGACCTTTTCTGTGCTCCCAGCGTGATTTTCATGGCGACTCGTCCTACTTTTTGGGGCCCTATCTCGATTATCCCGCGACCCCATCTTTTGGAACCCAGCGTGATTTTGATAGCCTGACCAGTCTTTCTGGTGCCCAGCGTCGTTTTCGGGGACCCCGGCGTGACTTCCGTGTTTTTTTTTGCCTCCGGCTTGATTTCCATGTTCCCAGCCCGACCTCTTATGGCCTTAGCGTAGTTTTCTTGGACACTGGCGCAATTTATCTGGGTCCCGGCGCGACCTTTTCGAGGCCCAGCAATATTTTCAGGGGCCCGGTCCAAAATTTTGGAGGCCTCAGCGTCATTTTGAGGGTCCCGATCATTTTTTAAAGCCCAAATGTGAGTTTCAGTGATCTTGGTGGGATTTTGGGAGCACCATCGTCATTTTCAGAAATCCCTGCGCAACTTTTTGGGGCCACAAAGTGATTGTTATGTTCCCCGGTGTGATTGGTGAGGACACCAGCAGGATTTTTAGGAGCCTGGCGATATTTTTCCGTTCCCGCGATATTGGGGGCCTACAACCTTTCGTGGGGATGGGGACTGCTCAAATTACCCCCTTCGGTACGTCACTGCGCATGCTTCAATGAGTGTATAGTTTAACAATTACTTCTATGGAGTACATCGCACACACTCGACTTTCATGTGCCCATTTACCTGCTTGCACCACAAGTATCACAGCACATGCATCACATGTCGACCTTATCACGAGCAAGTCAGTTAGTCCCACACAGCAATTCACAGGACGGAAGAAAAGTCGATAGAAGGAAGACACATTAGCTGTTGTTTGACGACAGTTCAGCGTTTTGGTGGCCACAGCTTTCGACAGTGTTTTGGATCAGGCAACCCCATCCATAGCCCGTCCGGATCAATGGTTTCTGAAGGGTGGTTAGTTAAGTTGCTTTTTTACAGGATCATGACTGCATCTTTTTGCAGTGATGACCCTACCCTGGTTACGCTTATCACATGCACGTGTTTCCATGCACTCACCAAGCAACACATAATGTGACCAACCGGTGCATTACAACACAAGCGCATTGTGACGGGACAACAAATTCCCCGTCATCCTGTGTTGCTGCTGGAGTGCGGCCAGTGCAGCCTGCCTGTCATGTCGTGCTCCACCCTGCCTCTCCCGTTCGCTGCCCTCCCTCCTTCCCCGCCTTGCCGGCGCAGGCAGCGACCAGTCGGGCGTGCTCCGGAGGCGAATTCGCCAGTACGGCCTGGAATCGCGGCCGGCGGCGGCGGCGTTTCGACCGTACTGGCTGCGGCGCGCTTGCACCTGTTCCGTTTCGCCCGGAATCGGCCACGTGTGCGAATGGCTCGTTCAATAGCAAATTATGGCCACAGGAGAAACTGGCGACCGAGATAAATAAAATAGAGCATTCGACGTCAGCAGCCTCGCTCCCAGAGGGCCAGACGCAATATGAACAACCACCAGATATTGTACAGATACAAAAACGTGTATCCATCCAATGCTGAGCAGAGATACAATTCGAACCACCACCAATTAGTACATAGGTATGACAAGGTACATAGCTCCATCCACAGGTATATGTCTCCATCCACCGGTATATGTCTTCATCCACCGGTATATGTCTCCATCCACCGGTATATGTCTCCATCCACCGGTATATGTCTCCATCCACAATGCGAACCACTACCATTAACTGTATACAGTGGCGGTCGGCCCAGCAAGGTGTAAAGGCAGTGCCGCACCTGAGAAGAGGTGAAATGTCTTTTTTTTAAAATCTTATTTTCATACAAAACGATATTCTTACCCACTGGAAAATCGAAAATTACAAACTGGGCACGAAAATATGATAAATATGGTGGTGGAAAAATATGATGATTCGTAATTACCGTGCATATTTCAGTTCAGACATACACATTCAATTTAAAACAGATCTATTTCTAATCTGAAATGCGCATGAAACAGGCAGACCTCTGCAGATGTCGCCATATATTGCGCTTTCGTTTCATAAGAAGCGCAGGGCGTACGGCCTTCGCTAGATGAACGAAAGCAAGGCGACGCAAATGATCCTCATATTCCGGCTCCAAACATCACTCTTCCCTGGGCGAAAGCGTTTCTGTGGAGTGCATTGCACCGTCGGAGGAAATTGTGTGCCAGTTAACCTTCGAACTACGCAGGGACGTGTTTTACACACAAAGTATTAATTGATCCATGAAATCAAGGGATATGAGCAAGTTACCTATCTGCATGGAGAGGTACGAGAGGTGAGAAATCATGGAACCAAAAGCTCAACTTAGAGTGTTCAGAAACGGTGGGCTAAGACCGGGCTTTGATGCGGTTCCGCTCAGGCATCCCTCTCCCAAACAGCCGTTTTGGAGCAAAGTTGGTTTATGATACACAATGTATACAAAACTGGAAGCATCGGATGTCAATCCAAAGAAGGTCGCGAAAAACATTAAATAAATCTGAAAAATAGTTTTGCATGGCTCCACTGAGCAGCTCAAAACCAGCTCTGGATCTTCGAATACATCCGATTGCACTGGTATGTTGAAGTGTTCCCAATTCAAAACCACGCTTGGTTTGACCAGATGTTTGGTCTGACGTTTTGACTCATGCTATCGTTCATATTCCTCTTCATAATTGGTAGCCAAATGCATATTGCTGGAGATCTTGGGTGGGTCGGGGGAGAGGATCTGGAACACTCGGGTTTGGTACGCTGCCTACGTTAAAGTGTCGTTTTCTATCTGTATTGTAAAAATTTGCCTTGAAAATACAAACTTGGACCCCCTGGTTTTGTGAGAGATCTCCAACTCTGCAAGTGCAAAGGATGTTTTGTAGGGAGAGCGGAAGGAGATGTGAACCATCTCTAAATGCGATTAGCTATCACTCAAGTTAATAATTGGTTGATAAATATAGAATTTCATTAGTGCATATTTCCGACAGTGTCCCATCATATTTTCATAGAGAATCTGAACCTTCAACGATTAACAAATTGTATTATGCACATGGTTCCTTGGTATATGAACCAATGCAATTCCAGGGCTAGGAAACTTGCTTTTTTGAAAAATATTGGGATTTCCTTAAATTCCTCTCCGTGGTGTGCTAAGCCTATGTAGAAAGAGCGAACGGATCCATACCTGTCTTAGGAAATGTTGATAATTCATACAAGAAAACTTGATATTCTTGAGCTTCAAGGTATTCACAAGGCAATTTTGCACATGTTTCCTCTAGAAAGCAAACAATGCTTTGTTTGGCTTGGTTAGGCTAGGCTAAGCTTAGTTATGCTTGTTTATTTGTTTATTGGGTGGTTTGCGACGGACTTTCTGCACATTCACAACTAATGGCGCCGCCCACACTGTTTCGCCGGCGGGCCGCGGTATTGGGAAGCGTCCCGAGCGGCGCTTGTGTCGAACCCGGGACCTTTGGTACCCAGAGCCCAACACCTTAACCACCCGACCATCCCCGCCCCGGCTTGATTACGTTACGTTAGCTTAGTTGCTTCAGGTGAAACCTTTTGATTTCTTATGTAAAAAGGGAATGTTTTTCTTGAAAAGCAGATTAGGTATGGCTAGGTTAGGATGGATTGTAGGTTTATATGTCGATAATTTTAATGACAAGGTTACATTTTTTCGACTTCTTGTGGAAATTCATTTCCTTGCCTTTTTATAAAGAATGTTAGGCTAGGTTTGGGTACCATGCATGCTATTCTTACACCATATTTGTATTCTATATTATCTGACTCAAAGCCATTTTCTTTGTGTTATATTAATTGCTTACTGGGAAATGGCAAGTAAAATAAGTGAAGTAATGGAAATCACGGCAAGCCATTCATCAGGAGCCTGATGCTGTGTAGCATCGCAGAACGAAGGAACGAACCATGAAGTATTTACGAGTTCCACCACTGACCCATGTAGCGTCGCCAACATCTCTCGCCGATTGATCGAGGGTGGACTCCGTCAGCCCGACGGTTGCGGGATTCGAACCCACAATCTTGATAGCATGAATTCAATCCATACTGACTCAGCTTCCGCGATGCCCATAACATCGCAGAGCCTGGGATAATGTGCAGGCAGCTTCACTTAATGTGCAGGCAGCCCTCACCAAAGCGTCCTCTCCGTCTATGGCTGCTAATGAAGCGCCAGGTCCAGAAGTTGTGCCCACCGTCAGGTGTCAGGCGGGGCTGCCAACCAACACGGCCCGGGTCACCATTGGATGTGCCAGATGCTCACTTCAGGCGGGGCTGCCAACCAACACGGCCCGGGTCACCATTGGATGTGCCAGATGCTCACTTCAGGCGGGGCTGCCAACCAACACGGCCTGGGTCACCATTGGATGTGCCAGATGCTCACTTCAGGCGGGGCTGCCAACCCTGCATTTCTTTTAGGAAAAAGTCCCTTTGGTTGTGCCAGAAGCTCACTTCAGGCGGGGCTGCCAACCAACACGGCCTGGGTCACCATTGGATGTGCCAGATGCTCACTTCAAGCGGGGCTGGCAACCAACACGGCCTGGGTCACCATTGGATGTGCCAGATGCTCACTTCAGGCGGGGCTGCCAACCAACACGGCCTGGGTCACCATTGGATGTGCCAGATGCTCACTTCAGGCAGGGCTGCCAACCAACACGGCCTGGGCACCATCAAATGTGCAGAATTGTATTATTTTAAGAGTAACTGTGCACACGGGCCGATCCATAAATTTGTATGGGGAGAGCAACTCGTCTGGAGATGCGTCATTTTCCCGGAGGGACATCACTGTGATAGTCGCTGACCGAAAATCTTTGAACAGTGTGTGAGAGGCACTAGCCCCTTCCTTCTGAGAGGGGTACCTTTGGTGTAAAATGCATCCGTTGGCGGGGGTTGGGTGTACTCAAGTCTCTCCAGTGAAGGGTGGCACCTTCCATGGAGAGGAACATGCCCCCAGTGTCCCAAATATTCGCTCTATGTGTTCACCCCTGAAATCTGGCGAGCACCTATGCAGCATAACATAGAGCCCTTTGGGAAAGCAGCCTGGGACGTTTTCAGCGTCTGTCGTAAGCAACAGAAAAGCACGACTGACAGTGTATACAAATTTGTATCACTGTATAAAGAACACCTCAACCCGCGAATGCGTGCGTGAAATGCATAATGGCGAAGGTGTCGCGTGTACTGTTGTTGAAGGTGTCGCGTGTACTGTTGTTGAAGGTGTCGCGTGTACTGTTGTTGAAGGTGTCGCGTGTACTGTTGTTGAAGGTGTCGCGTGTACTGTTGTTAAAGGTGTCGCGTGTACTGTTGTTGAAGGTGTCGCGTGTACTGTTGTCGAAGGTGTCGTGTAGTTGTCGAAGATGTCGCGTGTACTGTTGTCGAAGGTGTCGCGTGTATGTTGTTAAGGTGTCGCGTGTACTGTTGTCGAAGGTGTCGCGTGTACTGTTGTCGAAGGTGTCGCGTGTACTGTTGTCGAAGGTGTCGCGTGTACTGTTGTCGAAGGTGTCGCGTGTACTGTTGTCGAAGGTGTCGCGTGTACTGTTGTTGAAAGTGTCGCGTGTACTGTTGTCGAAGGTGTCGCGTGTACTGTTGTCGAAGGTGTCGCGTGTACTGTTGTTGAAGGTGTCGCGTGTACTGTTGTCGAAGGTGTCGCGTGTACTGTTGTCGAAGGTGTCGCGTGTACTGTTGTTGAAGGTGTCACGTGTACTGTTGTTGAAGGTTTCGCGTGCAGTCGGACATGCGATGAATCAGCGAATGGATATTATCGAACGTGTCATGATCGAATGTGGTGAACAAGCGACCGGATAATATTGAATACGATTGATCGTATGTGATGAACCAAAGTCTGGATAATATTGAACATGCTATTATCTGAATGATACAAAACTTAAAATAACACTATGCTCATAATAAAACAAAGAAATGCATCCAAATTCGCTCTGTATATATTTCAGCCACGGGCCTTTCTTAACACTCTGTTGAGGAAAGCCCGCGGCCGAAATATATACAGCGCTAATTAGGATCTATTTCATTGTTATATTATGACCATAAGGTTATTTTATGCCTTTTGTCACTCATAATCATGCTCAATGCTGCACTGCACCAAATTATAAAACATGTTATGATCACATGCTCAAGGACGTCACAATTCGATTTTATTTAATGAAAAGCTGGCAAGACTGTCGAGCCACGTGACACTGGCCCCTGGTGCTGCCGCCCCGGGATGGGAAGCTGGCCGAACGGCGATCCAGAGCAGTCGGGCGAGCGAGTGAGGCTGCTTGGCCAGCACATCTACCTGTGCGGCTTTCCAACGCTTTGTGGGGTCTCGTAAATATATCGTGAGTTCTCGACGCATGAGAAGACAACTGTAAGACAGAAAATGGACGCTGTGAATAATCGTCTGTCCACATCTGACAAAAACGGCGCCACAAATACGTTTGGTGGAATTGATGGTTCACAGGTGCAAAAACAGCAGAGAAGTAGCCAGGCAGTGTGGTTGAAGAGGCGACTCCAAATTGCAGCAGACCACCCAGATCACAATCGGATGCGTTTTATTGCATTCCGAGAGGAATCAATCAGTACGCGTCCACTTTCTGGAGACCTCCGATACTGAAGGACAATTCAGGTTTTGTTTCCTGGCCATCACCTTGCCATATGCCTGGCGGCAGACCATGTGACCTCTGGCGCACTGCTGCTCGTGGCCAGTCACTGACCATGCCAAAGCACTCTTGAGTTAATCACCTACATGCCTTCATCGGCGCCCCCATCAGTGCATTTGTTTTCGGTAGTGTCCTCCGAGAGTGTCTCTGAACCTCTGCGTGAGTGACGTCACCGCGCCGAGAGCCGACGCGAAACAAGGGCCAATTGTGAGCTGACACGCTGTGCAAGCCGGGCGGGCGAGACGGCACGGAGGCGGGCCAACTGGACGTCGCGCGCATCGTGCGGAGACGGCGCGGGGCCGCGCCAGCTGCGGCAGTCGCGGCGCGTGGGGCACGCCGCTCTGACAGACAGCGGCGGGTGTGTTTGTTTTTTACCCGCGGCGGCCGTGTTGACTGCACCTGGGGCCATAAATCAGAGTGGCAGTTTCTGCGCCACCTGAAGACCAGGGCGCGCCCGGAGACAGGTGCGGGGTGCACCTGATTTATTCATGGTTCGACCAAGCCGCAAATAAATACCGGTGCGTCACCGCCGGCACAGCGCGCCAGAAACGGTCACACGGAGTGTGCGCGTCCGTTGTGTTGTTTCACACTTTTCGCTGGATTCGGATGAGGGAGGGAGGAAAGTAATTGGGATTAGACGTTGTTCGAGCGTTGCCAACATGCGCTGCAGCATCACAAAAGCGCGTAAGCTTAATTGTTAGCGTGACTAAAAGAAAAACTGTCCTTTTTATTCACAGACAGTTAAACCTCACTCTGTAAAGGTGCAACAAATGATGAGAGCCCAATATGTTCCAGGACAGCTATTTTCAAGATCCAAGACCGAAGTCAGATATATCTTCCGGCAAAAGGGCAACTTCGGTATACGATTAGCAAAGCTATTGGGACACGTATCGACTAGGTGAGACTCAGAGAAACCTCCGAACTGCACTGAAAAATTCAGCCATTTAGCGCTTCATCAGCGCTGTGTGTGTTTGAGTGACCATTTGTTTCACTTTCCGATAGTAAGAATGTAGTTCCTGTTGGGTCCCACGTTGCTTCGCAGCGAGAACAGGAGTAACTTGTTTCCATGCATATGGTAAAGCGGCTACTTTTTCGTGTGTTTCCTATGCCCGTTCTGTCTTCATTACATGACTTTGATTATTATCTCGGTGTTTAAGCTCTGTCAATCAAGCTAAAAGTATAAGACGAGGTGTTAGGAATGTATGTAACAGTTATGTTGCTATGTAACAGCTTTGATATTTAGAAGATCGAATGTTATACATTCCGTTTTTATCCATAATGTTCAACTAATAAACTGATGGCATGCGCTGCATGCCAGAACGCCTTCAGGATGACTGATCTACTGCCGGCAATTTCATAAGCGGATCCACAAGTTTGTGCGAATGTCTTGTGCGAATTGATCCAGAGGAAAAGCTTGCTTGGAGTGGATTGCATGCGCAATGGATATTGCGTATCACCCGAGGGATCTCATCCGCAGTGCACCAAATTGGACGAAGGTGAGCTGACCGGTGCTCTCAAATGTTCCAATATGTTGAACATCAACACTTTACGGATTAACCTACCGAATACCATTGGCCATTACAGAAAACTAAACAGCGTCCTGGACCATAAAACTATCAAGATATGCGAAAAACGGTGTGACGAACAACTCAAATACCGGAAGTGATATACTATGTGAGTTCGGCCGTGTGGGTTAGCAGTGCCGTACTTAGGATTTGTACTAGGGAGGGGGCAAACCGATTTGGATGGGGCTCGCCTACCCCAATGTAAAATAGTTCCCGGATTCTGACCACAAATTCCATCCAAGGGACCCATTTAAAACAAAGCAAAATGATTAGTGTCCAAATTAATTGTTCTGTGGACGGGTCACAATGCACCACAATCGTTTCCGAGTCGGGTTTCAACCATAACTCCCCCAACCTCTTTGAATGCTATTCTTTTGGTATCCCTTGAGAGGTCACCTATTGCCGACATCATCAACACGGCGGCAGGTTGGCAAAATTCACCCACACATGCATAGTCAGTTCTGACTGTTGAAATTACACCTGTATAAATAATTATAATTATATATATAATATAATTACACCTCACATTTGTGTTACCCCAGCACAATTTCGGGGGCTTAGGTATAATTTATCTGGGTCATGGCGCGACTTTACAGACCCAGACACGTGGTTCCAGGGACCCTATGCCAGGTTTCGCGGCTCTATGGATTTTTTGATGACTTGCTCCGAATGTTCAGAAAGTCCAAGTCCCGGCCAGATTTTTCAGGCCTCCGGCGCCATATTTTGTGTTTCTGCGCGATTTTCGACTTCCAGTGCGGTTTTTTTCAGGGCCGTAGCTAGTGCTATGTTTGGGGTTCCGGAGCAATTTTCCTTGTTCGAACATATATTTCTCGGAATCTGTCCTTCTTTTGAAGCAGCCTGGCTTGATTTTTGTCCAGACCCGATGTGATGTTTCCGGGGTACGCTGTGCTTATTTGTGGCCATGGACGCCAATTTTTGGAGTTCCGATGGGAATCTGTGGTGCCCCGACGCGGAAGGGTGAGACTACTGACGGATGTTTTGCATCCCTATCGCGATATTTGGGGTCCTCGGGGCGAGTTGGTGGGGCAGGTTGTACTTAGCTGCCTCCAGGACGATTTTTGGGGTACTCGCAGTATATATTCAGATGCCCTTATACGAATTTTGAAGGCCCCGCCGCGAATTTGGTGCGGCCCAGGGCGATTTTTGCATTCGATGTTCTGAACTTTCTCGTGCTTGGGTTTATCCGGTGGAGTTCATTTGTAATATTTTTCGTGGTCCAGTTTTTTTGTAAGCCTCTGCGATATATTTTTGGGCCACGGTACAATTATTCGGGCTTCCGATGCATTTATTCCGTGTATTTCTTCCAACACGATTCTTTTACGGAATCGGGCGTATTTTTGGGGTCTTTGACGAAATCGTTGTGACCCAAGTGTGACATTCTGGGTAGGAATGTATTTTTAGGCTAAACGTTCCGTGGTATATGCTGATAATGAAGAAGACGCTTCTAACAGTAACTTTGAGAAGGGAGTGCACGAGGTAGAACGATTATTACCTTCTTGGCAAGCACATCACACACTAGCTGGTAAGATAAATATAATTACATTATTAGCCTTGTGTAAGTGTGTGCAGTTTTTCGGCCCTACCAAAGCCCAGTAAGACGATTTATAATAATAATCCTCTATATAATACTAAGAATACTAATAATAACAATAACAACAACAATAACAAGAACAACAATAATAATAATAATATTACTACTACTATTACTACTACTACTACTACTACTACTACTACTACTACTACTACTACTACTACTACTACTACTACTACTACTACTACTACTACTACTACTACTACTACTACTGCTGCTCTACTCTGCTACTGCTCTCTACTACTACTACTCTGCTACTCTGCTACTACTACTGCTGCTACTACTACTACTACTACTACTACTACTACTACTACTACTACTACTACTACTACTACTACTACTACTACTATTACTACTACTACTACTACTACTACTACCACCACCACTACTACTACTAATAATAATAATAATAACAATAATAATCAGATACATAAAACAACGTTTATGAAAAAACAAAAACTTTGGAGTGGTTTGAGAGAGATCAGACGACACAGCGAGTACAAAGAAAAGTTGAATGATTAGCAAGCGGCGATGTAGATAGACACTTCCATTGAATAACTCAAATTTACGGGGAGCAGCAGACAAATCATAAGCAACCCGAGCTGGGGAGGGATCTAAGGAAGCAATTAGTCATGGAGAGTCGTATGGCATGGAAAGAAGAAGTTCCTCTGAGATCTGGCTTTAAAACTGAATAATATTTTCTGGAAGGAGTGTATTAGAGCTTAAGCTAAATATACTCCCAGGGTTGTAATTACCGAAGTGCACAATATAAGAAGCTGTTTAACCTGGTTTTCAGAGCAAACGAATCTTAAGCATTGTACAATTTCATGCCGGAAAACGACAGGTTTGGATTATGTAAGGGATATTTTAGGCGATAATCGTGATGCTTTAACATTTACTCAGTTAGCACGTAGATTATGAATGATGGTGAACACTGGGGTAGCATTTATATTTAAAAGTCTTCCAAGAGACATATAATAGGAACATGGCAAAGCTTTGTGACCCAATTGTACATCCGTATGCTTCCAGCATGATTGTAGTCTGTTGTGGTGTTGAGTGATGCTATATAAATTTATTGAGAGTAGATACAAAGATAGTCGCTTTCAAAAAGATTAGGAGGTAGGTGATGTTGATTGGAATGATGATACATATGCAGCTAGGTACCGGCATTCACTTTCGGTTCAGCATCAAATGACCCAGTTTAAAATTAGCGCTAATATGTTTGTCACCAATGTACCGATGGCACCGTATACAATTTCTCGACTCTGACTTATGTGGAAAAGGTAAGCGGAAAAGTAAATCATTAATGACGAAGCTATAGGATTGCGAAACCAAGTAAATGGGAATGACATAGATGAATGGTTACGGTCCTTAGTTGGCGTTGGTTAATCTGTAGTTGGAAAACAGGAGGGTTATTGGGTTGGCTATGTTAGAAAAACGTATTAAAGTTCCAGTTGGCAACTCAGTGTTGAAATTTTGAAAACGCGACATTCGTATGAAAGGTGGACTGGGGAAACGATTGGTATTCAGAGTAGAAGCAAGGTTAAAATTGACAAGAAGTGGTCCGTTTTCGTTCCTTAATTTTCCAGATGCATTGATTGATGCATTATGATGAGAAGATGAGTATTGCGAGAGGAAACTGAGATGCTGGGTTAAATGCAGTGGGATCAGCTGAGGATGCATGAAGCAATACAAATAATGTACTTGTAAGTTTCTCATTACGGTTAATTTTATCTTGCTTTGTATTTGAAAAGTATTTAAAAGTATTTTCTTGTTATAATTTCAGCTCATTCCACTTTTTATTTTTCCTGATTTATTCAGCTTCCAATGGAACGATGCAGTTCTGCTGCATAGCAGGCTTACACATATTTACATTATTTGGTAAATAGCTTATAAACGTTACCGTATGATGTAAAACCCAGCTAAACCAATTGAAAAGATCAGATTTCTTCCATGATGGTGTTGGTAACAAGAATAACTACAACCACCGCCATCCACGGTGGATATATTTGTATTCAAGTTTAATATATCAATTTAAAAAAGACAAGATGCGTTCTGTGTGGGGTCGGAGGTGCGTGCCTCAGCCAGCGCAACCTGAACGGTGGGTATTTTCGCCGACGTGTTGTTTAGATCAGGCGCTGCGTCAGCTGGCGCTGCGTCAGATATGAACCGGCTGCGTGGGACGTAGGCTGTCCGCCCGGCAGCGGCAATTGAACATCTTCTGCGGCGACGCGTGCCAACTCTATTCCAGCTGTCGCCAAAACGGAAACGCAATCGACAGCTGAGTGACGTTAAAAAAGAAAAGAAGAAGAGGAGCTGAATACCTGATTCGGCTGGTGATGAAAGAGCGAGCATGTTCAGAGAGAATTCGTTTAGCTTTTCACATAGGCCGTGCGTAATTCACCCTGTATGATATGGCACAGATCAGCATAGGTGGAGCGAAAAAAGCGAAACGACTTCGTCGGCAATCGTTGGGAAACGTCCATGCCGATTAATACTATTATCTTCAGCTACTCATTTATGAGGGTCCAAAAACCAGCCAGTCTCCGCTCTCACAGTAAACACACGGCGTGGACGGGTGGGAGAGAGTGTGAGGGCGGCGCCCAACAAAAGAGGAGCGGCGCCGAGGCGGTGAGGGCGACGCTGGGAATCGGTTTTCCGTGCGGCGTCGTCCGGCGCGTGAGCCGAGGCGGCCGCGTTCTAAATGAGCTGCCAGCCGCACACGGTCCTCCTCCCAGCCGCTCTCGAGGCATTCATCGAAAATGAACCGACGCCGCTCTTAAATTAAGAGAGATATTGAAGTCTGTCGATGACAGATGCCGGCGAGACGCGCGCCGGTTCCGGTGTACCCCGCGCCGCGGCCCAAGAGCGCGCCTCCGATTTCAGGCGCGGTGCACATCCGGCAGCCGGGCGGCGCGCCGCACCGGACGCCACCGCCGCCGCTATGTTGGATGCGTGTCGGCAAAGTTTCGGTTGGGAGCGTGCGACCGGAGGGTCCGGGTCACCAGACCGCTCGGTCATTGGCGTGCGTCACAGGCACGGCGACTCATCGCCGAGCTGGAGGCGAGCGGCGCCATGAAGACCCTCGTGACCGGCGGCAGGTTCAGCCGGCGAGCCAGCCTGCATGGAAACCAAGCCGCTCACTGGATCTGGCTTCGCATAGAAGCGAAACCGCTCACTGGACGGCTTCGCATGGAAACAAAGCCGGGCGGTGCCAGTCCACTGGACGCCTTCGTCCTCCGACTGGATGACACCGCACACAACGCGGAGGTACGCCCGTGGCGCATTTCTACACTTGTCGGGCTTGCATCGAATGTGCATTATAGGGCACCAACATGCAATACATCAATAACGTGCACGAATACACACCAGTCGTGAGCTAAAAACAGTATGTGAGGCATAACTGTTTGTAATTACCTACATCTATCAGTCACCGGTAATAGCCGTTTGCAACCATTTGCAACTATCTGCGACCAGACGCTGATTTCAACCAACTGTGGCCAACCGTAGTCAACTGTTGCCAATTCCGGCCAGCTGTACCCAACTGCGATCAGCTGTACCCAGCTACAGCCAGCTGTACCCAGCTGCGGCCAGCTGCACCCAGCTACGACCAGCTGTACCCAGCTGCGGCCAGCTGTACCCAGCTGCGGCCAGCTGTACCCAGTTGCGGCCAGCTGTACCCAGCTGCGGCCAGTTGTACCCAGCTGCGGCCAGCTGTCGCCAGGAGGGGCCGGTGAGTCAGCCGGAGCCAGTCGGCCGAGTGATGGCCGATGCTCAGGATCAATCGGCGGTCGCCACCTGCTGTGCTGTCGCCCGCCGGCAGCCGCCACAGCTGCCTCGTCGCCGACCTCGATATGGAGACAGCTGGCACAGCACGTGTCGGGTTTTTTGGCCCGCGTCGTGCCCGACAGAACGTGCCGGCACAAAGTACAAAGTGGCGGATTCGTCGGCCCGGGCATGTCGGGAGAGGCGATCCTCTCGGCGGTACCTCGCGTGCGACCGCGAGAAACTCGGCTGAGATGACAACACATCGCAGCTCTGTCACGATTTTCTTCCAGTACGATGTCTGTCTATCTGTCTGTCTATCTGTCTATCTGTCTGTCTGTCTGTCTGTCTGTCTGTCTGTCTCTCTGTCTATCTGTCTGTCTGTCTGGCTGTCAGTCTGTCTGTGTGTATGTGTGAGTGTGGTGTGTGTGTGTGTGTTGTGTGTTGTGTGTGTGTGTGTGTGTGTGTGTGTGTGTGTGTGTGTGTGTGTGTGTGTGTGTGTGTGTGTGTGTGTGTGTGTGTGTGTGTGTGTGTGTGTGTGTGTGTGTGTGTGTGTGTGTGTGTGTGTGTGTGTGTGTGTGTGTGTGTGTTGTGTGTGTGTGTGTGTGTGTGTGTGTGTGTGTGTGTGTGTGTGTGTGTGTGTGTGTGTGTGTGTGTGTGTGTGTGTGTGTGTGTGTGTGTGTGTGTGTGTGTGTGTGTGTGTGTGTGTGTGTGTGTGTGTGTGTGTGTGTGTGTTTTATTGGCGGTGATCATTTGCGGTAGTTGACACCACTGAGTAGGATCACTTCCCGACGATATCGGGCCGAGAAAATATTATTGGTCCCGGTTGTGGCATCGATATGACTGCACGTGCTGTCATTCTACACGATGGTTCTCATTTCTAGACAGCAAGTAGTCTGTCACAACACCTGCTGAAGTAGAGCTGGTCTGAAGACGTAAGCCTGGCCTGTCTTTGACAAGAACTGACCGTCGTCTTCCGCCCCTATGTGGGAAAATATCCCGCCCCTATGAAACAGCTCGTGATCCTGCGGATGCCTGTGGAGGGGTGGTGGATATTTTGCTCCCGGCACATTCAGTATCCAGGCAGTATTGCGGACCATCAGTTTTGATCGATTTTGATCCAGGCAGTACTGCGGATGGTGGACAGCATGTGAGGGTTATCCATTGAGTGGTGGTGCCTACCGATGCGCACCATAACACACTCCGGATAATACAGCAGACGGTGGTCAGCATGTGGGGGTTATCCATTGAGTGGGGGTGTCTACCTATGCTCACCGTGACACACTCCGGATAATACAGCAGACGGTGGTCAGCATGTGGGGGTTATCCATTGAGTGGTGGTGCCTACCGATGCTCACCGTGACACACTCCGGATAATACAGCAGACGGTGGTCAGCATGTGGGGGTTATCCATTGAGTGGGGGTGCCTACCTATGCTCACCGTGACACACTCCGGATAATACAGCAGGCGGTGGTCAGCATGTGGGGGTTATCCATTGAGTGGTGGTGCCTACCGATGCTCACCGTGACACACTCCGGATAATACAGCAGACGGTTGTCAGCATGTGGGGGTTATCCATTGAGTGGTGGTGCCTACCGATGCTCACCGTGACACACTCCGGATAATACAGCAGACGGTGGTCAGCATGTGGGGGTTATCCATTGAGTGGGGGTGCCTACCTATGCTCACCGTGACACACTCCGGATAATACAGCAGACGGTGGTCAGCATGTGGGGGTTATCCATTGAGTGGTGGTGCCTACCGATGCTCACCGTGACACACTCCGGATAATACAGCAGACGGTGGTCAGCAGGCGGGTTGTCCACCGAGGAGTGATTCCCGTCAATGCGCACTCCGGCTCACTCCAGACAGTACTTCAGATGGTGGTCAGCGGGTGGGGCGTTATCGATGGAAGAGTGGTGCCCATCAGTACTCACACCGGCGCATGCTGGACCAGGGGTAAAAACAAACAAACCAGGTGCGAAAACGAAAACAAACTGCTGTCATGCTCACCATAGTAGGGCTGCAAAACTGAATAACTCGTCAGCTCAGGATACATTTAAATATAGGTTAATGATGAGCATGAAACGCTTCCAGTGCATGTTGCCCGACGTATCATAATTTCACTTCCGATATTGAATAAGCAATATGATACATTGATGTAACCTTTAAGTTAGAACTTCGTTCCTTATTCCTCGGGAACTAGCTGGCAAGGGTACCTAGAGCCATCCCCAAAAAGCTAAGTGCACTTTTCCCATGACTTCGACATGGCATGCCACCATGTTGCGAGTCACAGTTCATCCTTTCCAGCGCCGTCAGAACCTTCCCTCACGATACACACCAGTCTTCAGCTGGGACCGTAGGCAAAATTTGACCAATGGAACAAGCCAACTGCGCCGATGTCAGATAATGTAACGGTTCTCCATTTGTTTGATTGGTCGCTACCTTCAGGTTTTTCTTTTAGTGGCAATTTGAACAGTTCAGAACACCGTTGGCGCAAATTCGATGCACCGTTGCAGCTTCTGCCAACGTGTTGTCACCAAAGTGCCAGTATGGTCTCCATTTAGCGTAAGATACATACCCTTCTGCAGCCTACCGGAAATGACTTCAAGCGAACGCTAAGTATCGAGTATGGACGTTTGTCTGTTGCGAGTAGCCTGAATACGGTTTTAATGGCATCCAGAATGGCCTCAAAAAGCACATGGGCACCATATTAAAGTCATGTGAACAGCTTTGAAGAACGCGGGCAGGTGGAAGATGGTGAGGGTTGCTCCAAGGTGCGTTTCCTCATCAATTATGCTACATATGCGGTGAGTTATCCGTGGAGGAGTGATGCCCACACATGCTCACCCCGACGCACTTCGGACAACACCACAGCTTGCAGCCTGGTCAGGGGGATGGATTCTGAGGAGAACCATCACCGATGCTCCTCCAGCTTACGCCGGATTGCAGGCGATGCAATCCGGCGTCCACATCCGTGGACGTGGAGGTGGTGTCTACTCTGATCCCAGCTCACCCGGACGTGGCCGGGCTGTCACCATTCTCACAGGAATTAGTCGCCTGTCACAGCGAATAATCGCATTAAACCGTCTGAGATGGGCTGGATAGAGCAGTGCTCCGGTGCTGAGTGCCGCACGGGAAGTTCCCACCTGACGGTGCGCTGGCAACCCCCCCCAGCCCCGCCCCACCTTCCCAACACAGAAAGATCATCCAGAGCGGTGGTCGTCAGCAACACTCAGACACACGCTGCTGCTGGGAGCGAAAATACGGTCCAAACCTTGCACCGTGTCGCCGACTCATCTCGTCTTGGCAGTGGTCTGGGTAGCCTTTGGCAGGGGCCGTAGAACCGTAAGTTACGGAGACGGAGGATTAGCAGTGAATCTACATTGACCAATAATGTGCGCTATCGTATGCTTCACTGCCCCACCTTGAATTGTATTTTTCCTTTGGCAGAGGCAGAGTGCCATCTTCTGGATATGTGTTACGTTAAGGAAAGGGTTACATTAATCCGGCTTATGTGGCACCCGGTTGTATCAAATAAGCACAAGAGGAAAGATGAGACGTTGGCAAACGAATAACGTGGCGTAAATGGCCGATATAAACATATCATACAGGTTCATGTACATAATACATATATACATACACGCATAACAATCAGAAGGACATTTAGAGGGTGGGCAACTTCGTAGCCTACGAACAGGCTCCGCTGCCCACTTACAACCTGATACGAAGCGGAGACCCGGCGCCCAAAGCGAGTCGTGGGCGTCAGACCCGACCTTGTATGTGTAGGTGTATTCTTTGGTTAAAGCTTAGCAAAAACATGAGAAGGGGAAAACCAAGCTGCTTGGAAACCCGTAGGTGGAAAACCAAGCATAATCAGTAAAGAAAACCGTCCGTTTCGGCCAGATTCGATCGTTCCCTGCCTACCTAGTGCGAAATAACCCATGGATGTTTGTTTTATGATGGTGCCAAAGGACACTGACCTCCAGGAAATGGTAGGCAGAATGAACGACGTGTACATGCGCATCAAATTCACTCTGGAAATAAAGAGGAACGGTATACAGCCTTTCCTTGACATCTTGGTCTCAATAAATGAGGGGAAGCTAGCATTTGCAGTGTATCGGAAACCCACTACGAAAAATGACTTCGTCCATTTCTTTTCAAGCCATCCCACACGGATAAAAGGGGGGGGGGCGTAGCACTCGGTTTCTATCTTGGGGCATATCGAATTTGTTCTCCTGAGTGCCTCTAGGAGTTAGCACACGTAACACGAGTACTCAGAGGCCTTATATTTTCGCTAGAACAACTTCTTGACCCCAAAGGAAAAACAAAAAACATACACGGGGGCACAATGTCCGGGCTAACAAAACCCAAATCCATCTAATTATGGTCCCCGCACAGCACAATGTGGTACATATTTCCCTTTACATCGGCGACGTAGCGAGAAAAGTTGAATCCATGGAGCAGAAGATTGGGACATCATTCGTGTCCAATACCCAAAATCCGATAATCACAGTGCTGTATACAAGATCCCGTTTGGATGTTGCGGAAAAATATACATCGGTGAGACAGGCCGCGCAATCAAAGAAAGGATGAGGGAGTACAAGGGAGACTTGCGTAACCACAGGCTATATAATGCCATAGTCATGCACGTAGACAGGGAAGGCCACCTCGCGGATTGGAATGGGGCACACGAAATAATTAGGGTAGATGACAAATTTAGAGGGAAAGCAGTGGAGGCGGCCCACATATCCATTGAAGACTGCATCAACTCATCTCCGGGATTAACAAAAGTAGTCCACATAGTAGCATGCATGGTCAAGGGAGGGGCGACAAATAAGCAGGGGACATGTGTAGGATAGGCACACACGTGCAGACACACTGCACAAATTCACACCTACACTTACACCCACACACACTAACGTAAATATACACACACATACACACACACACAAACACACACAATCACGTACAGTACATTTGCACAAATACATTTAGGTTACAAAAGAAAACAACGCCCTATAATAATGTTATGCCGACGCCATATGCACATTCTCCTTATTGACTACGAATTGAATGGCAATTACCGACGAATGATATACACTATTACATTTGTGTGCATGTGCTTTTGGATATATCGTCTGTGATCTTTTGCCAACCTGTGGTAGATGGTAGACATAGTGTCACGTGTTGATTGAAGAATTCAAAACACTATCATCCTTGTTTTAATATTATACTTGTCAGCCTGATGAAGGCATACAGCTGAAACATTGGTGTTCTTTTTTAAAACATCATCTTGTGCTATTGCAATATATATATATATATATATATATATATATATATATATATATATATATATATATATATATATATATATATATATATATATGTATATGTATATATAGAAATATATAGGAAGCAGTAGAGGCATGATCTGGTTGTGTGATCCGTCAAAGGAAATGCCACTATTGTCAAAACACAAGTCACGTGAAATACAGCACAGCTACACCATGCACCATAGACACCATGGGCACCATAGGCACAGCTAGCTCAGCCGTCTCACGATAATCTGGGTGTTTCCTAGAGACAGCCAGAACATACCCTTGAGTCAGCCAACCATGCCTTGGAGGAAAGCAGAGCCTACTCTTGGGATAGGTCATGCTCTGGGGAGAGCTGGAGCACCCCTAGCAAACCACCGATCATGCTCAGGGGCCGTTGAAGCACCCGTGGGGACATTCAAACTACCCCTGAATAGTCGGAGGGCATTCCGGATGGGGTAGAACCCTGGGTCAACGGCACACCCCGGGTAAACGGTGTACTCTTGTCAGGCTCCTGATGGGTATACACTATGCCCTCGGTCATGACATTATAGTTTTCAGGAGTGAGCGAAACAACATCACAAATAATGTTGTTGAACAAGGGGCGGAAGAGGATATGCTCTGTAGTTTCCTTAAGAATTGTATGGGTACATCAACATTGTGGCTGCACTACTTTGGTTTGTGGGTTTGTGGGCACCCACAACGCGATATAAAGGTCCATATACAATCGGCCGCAGTTTCAGGTACAGTCCAAGTACAGTCCCTGGTCCGGGTACAGCCGGTCTCTGTTCCAGGGACAATCATTCTCTGGTCTGGGTACAGACGGCGGCTGTTCCAGGTACAGTCGCAGTACAATCTCTGGTCTGGGTACAGACGGCGGCTGTTCCAGGGACAGTCGCAGTACAGTCCCTGGTCCGGGTACAGCCAGTCGCTGTTCCAGGTACAGTCGCAGTACAGTCCCTGGTCTGGGTACAGACGGCGGCTGTTCCAGGTACAGTCGCAGTACAGTCCCTGGTCTGGGTACAGACGGCGGCTGTTCCAGGTACAGTCGCAGTACAGTCCCTGGTCTGGGTACAGACGGCGACTGTTCCAGGGACAGTCGCAGTACAGTCCCTGGTCTGGGTACAGACGGCGACTTTTCCAGGTACAGTCGCAGTACAGTCCCTGGTCTGGGTACAGACGGCGACTGTTCCAGGTACAGTCGCAGTACAGTCCCTGGTCCGGGTACAGCCAGTCGCTGTTCCAGATACAGTCGCAGTACAGTCTCTGATCCGGGTACAGACGGCGGCTGTTCCAGGTACAGTCGCAGTACAAACCCTGGTCTGGGTACAGACGGCGGCTGTTCCAGGTACAGTCGCAGTACAGTCCCTGGTCTGGGTACAGACGGCGACTGTTCCAGGGACAGTCGCAGTACAGTCCCTGGTCCGGGTACAGCCAGTCTCTGTTCCAGGGACAGTCGCAGTACAGTCCCTGGTCTGGGTACAGACGGCGGCTGTTCCAGGTACAGTCGCAGTACAGTCCCTGGTCCGGGTACAGCCAGTCGCTGTTCCAGATACAGTCGCAGTACAGTCCCTGGTCTGGGTACAGACGGCGGCTGTTCCAGGGACAGTCGCAGTACAGTCCCTGGTCTGGGTACAGACGGCGGCTGTTCCAGGTACAGTCGCAGTACAGTCCCTGGTCCGGGTACAGCCAGTCGCTGTTCCAGATACAGTCGCAGTACAGTCTCTGATCCGGGTACAGACGGCGGCTGTTCCAGGTACAGTCGCAGTACAGTCCCTGGTCCGGGTACAGCCAGTCGCTGTTCCAGGTACAGTCGCAGTACAGTCTCTGGTCTGGGTACAGACGGCGGCTGTTCCAGGGACAGTCGCAGTACAGTCCCTGGTCTGGGTACAGACGGCGGCTGTTCCCGGTACAGTCGCAGTACAGTCCCTGGTCTGGGTACAGCCAGTCGCTGTTCCAGGTACAGTCGCAGTACAGTCCCTGGTCTGGGTACAGACGGCGGCTGTTCCAGGTACAGTCGCAGTACAGTCCCTGGTCTGGGTACAGACGGCGGCTGTTCCAGGTACAGTCGCAGTACAGTCCCTGGTCTGGGTACAGCCAGTCGCTGTTCCAGGTACAGTCGCAGTACAGTCCCTGGTCTGGGTACAGACGGCGGCTGTTCCAGGTACAGTCGCAGTACAGTCCCTGGTCTGGGTACAGACGGCGGCTGTTCCAGGTACAGTCGCAGTACAGTCCCTGGTCTGGGTACAGACGGCGGCTGTTCCAGGTACAGTCGCAGTACAGTCCCTGGTCTGGGTACAGACGGCGGCTGTTCCAGGTACAGTCGCAGTACAGTCCCTGGTCTGGGTACAGCCAGTCGCTGTTCCAGGTACAGTCGCAGTACAGTCCCTGGTCCGGGTACAGACGGCGGCTGTTCCAGGTACAGTCGCAGTACAGTCCCTGGTCTGGGTAGCGCCGGCGGCGGCGATGCGGCAGTGCGTGGTGCGGTGGTGCCGGGGGGGCGGTGACGGCTGCTGTTTGTGTCGACAGCCGCGGCGGGGTCGTCTGCTTCTGACACGCCCACGATGACGCCTCTCTCAGGCGGCGCCGCTTTTTGCGGTAGTTTTCGAATTTTGTCGGGCGTCGCCGGCAGCTGACATCGACCGCCGCCGGCCGGCCGCCATCAAAATACAATTTGTGCGATTTGGCAGCATGTGTTGGGCAAATGTGGCGCGGCGGGGGAGCCGGGGGCGCCGCGCCACGCGCCGCGCCAGCTGCGCCGCTGCAGATGGGCTGCGGCTGGCGGAGAGGATACGCACGGAAGGCCGCGGAAGGACACGCAAGGGCACGCAAGGGCACGTATGGTCGTGCACTCGAGATGTGGCAGATTTCTGAGCAAAAGGTGAACTGGGTCGGGTGCAAGATTGTGCGTTCAAATTCAGTCAGTTTCAGTTCTGGCATGTGGAAGCCACCTTCAGCTTGTCAGTACTTGGGGCCCTGCGAAGGAAACGAAGACGTCGCCACCGTCAAAGATGTGAGCGTTTGAACGAAGTGAGATTCAAATAACTAGCGCCCTGATAATTTACAAATTCCTTTCGACTGCACATCTACAAAAATGTGGTGCGGTTGACACGAATATAAGAGGCGGGGGAGTTGTACGGTTCATTAATTTCCCCGAGTACTTTCCTCCGGAATATATACAAAGTACGTCGTAGGTTCCGGCTAATATTCCCGAATTATAACAGTGAAATGACCACAAAATAATGGAACACTTTTTGATAGTTCTAGTTCCGGACACATTTCATCATAGCACAGCATCACAATACAATACTCAATTTTCTGATATTTCATTTGCAATATGCTTACTTGAAAGCTCTGTCACGTTCTTTTATTCTTCGTACTATGCGAGGATAAGCTGTATGTTCTTCTGTTCACGAACATGAATTTTGTCGCATATAAATTTCAACGCCTAAATGCATGCAAATAAACCATCTGACGTAACTATTGTTATATTGATGAGTTATCTACTTGGAGTCCTTCAGTAAAAGTCACCATCCATTCCAATACCATTCCTCATGATCATCAACTTATAGCAAACATTAAAATGCGCTACACGAAAGCAGGAAATATCCAGAAACAAGCTTCTTCACCAACGACAATAGCATATTTTAAAACAAACTAAACACTTTAAAAAAACACTACGACTAGAAACCTCATCACAAACCACGGACAGAAACGAAACAGTAACTATTCACTCGGATATGAACCTGATTCAATTATTTATGACAAAAAGGCATGTCAATCTGTCGAATACAGTGAGTTATCATCGCCTACTCCACTTCTACAGTGATCATTCACTGCATCACTTGAAATGAAACTCCTGTTGATTGCGACCTGGTTCATTCATCGTTGCCAGCATATGAAACGGTTCCAACGATGAAATGCAATCCGAAACAAATGACCAGCCCTGAAAACGCTGCGGGAAGGAGGAGGAGGACGGTGGAGCTGAGTGAGCCTCAGCGTTTCCCGGAAGCGGCTCGACGGATCTGTTAGTCGTTCTCCACGTGACAAGTGTGCGATTGCACCTGCCAGGTGCGGCGCCCCGGCCGGCAGCGGCCCGAGGCGACGGCCGTGACACACCGCGCACACCTGACACGCCGACACCACCTGCGCCGCATTGTGCCACACCTGGCGACACCGGCGCCGGCGCCACAGATGCCTCCAGCAGCCGCGGCGCTGAGCCGCACCCGTGCCGCCCGCTGGTGCTGCGACCCCAAGATGACCCACAAACTTAGCCGGCAGTGCCTGCAGCTCCACCGTTTGGCGAACTTGGTCAGCGAACGACCGAGTCGGCACAACAACGAGCCGCCGTCCAGGTGCTTAGTGGACATTGTCGTCGGCTCTAGATGAGAAGTTTGCCCTTCAGCGGTGAGGCTGCAGGAGTGAGGCCTACTGACACATTTTAAAAATATATCAGAGTCGCCTCGGGAGGTGTGTTGCGTGGTGCGTGATGAGAAGCCGGAACGGGTGGGTCCCAGTTCTCTGCCGGAGTTTGGGGTGGTGCAGATAAATACTGACTGCTGTGATTAGGTGGTGGGCCGAACGAAAATATCGTGCGAGCGGTGGCGATACAAGGGTTACGGGTTCGTTTCCCAGAGACTCGAAGATATTCCAATCTGGACGTACATGAAGACTTAAGAAGTGAAGCATTCTAAAAATTGCTTCTTTTGAAGGCTGTAGTAGGTGGAAAGCGCGTACAATCTCTCTGCCTCACTTTGTCACATCTAACCTTCTGAATCACTCGTGCTTCTATCCGGTTACAAATAGCTCTTAATCGCTGTCAGAATGTGTCCATTAAGTATCTGCCTGTTCTCTCCCTAGACAGCGTATCCTGTACCTCGCTGGATCGCTCCTCACCTCGACTTCTATTTACCTCCATACTATGTCATCACTTGGCACCTGGACACATCCGCGTCTGCACTAGACACCACAAAGTGGAGTGCGAGATAGGAAAGGGTCTTTCAGACTTCCGTACTTGATCCATAGTTAGAATGCTAAAGCACAACAAAAAGGTCCACAAAATACAGCTTAAGCAAAGTCACTACGCAACTAATGAAACAAGCGAGGGTATATAGTGTCTATGAGATATTAAGCTTAAAGAAACATTTAGTAGTGACAAATCGCCGGGTAGCATTGTAAATATGTCCTGAATGAAGTGAGCACGCATTGTTTTAACGGGGAGAGGGCATGTGAGTACATCATATCATAGGAGTTTCAACTGGTGTAAATATCGAAATTGCATACGTATGTGTGATACAGGTGCTCGCTAAGGGGATGAGGCTCCAGACGTGGGGGAATCGTGGAAAACACCCTACGAACGCCTTCTTGTACCCGCGCTTCCCCCTTTCGATCTGAAGGCCATCAACCTTCCATGTGGTGAGCGGACGGGCTCCAGTCGGGTGCAGCCGTGCCTCCCTGTGTCCGTCGTGGTGGCACACATCGTGTCCTCGCACCTACCTCTGCCTCTGTACCGGTGCTGGTCGGGTGCAGCCGTGCCTCCCTATGTCCGTCGTGGTGGCACACATCGTGTCCTCGCACCTACCTCTGCCTCTGTACCGGTGCTGGTCGGGTGCAGCCGTGCCTCCCTGTGTCCGTCATGGTGGCACACATCGTATCCTCGCACCTACCTCTGCCTCTGTACCGGTGCTGGTCGGGTGCAGCCGTGCCTCCCTGTGTCCGTCGTGGTGGCACACATCGTATCCTCGCACCTACCTCTGCCTCTGTACCGGTGCTGGTCGGGTGCAGCCGTGCCTCCCTGTGTCCGTCATGGTGGCACACATCGTTCCTCGCACCTACCTCTCTTACCGGTCTGGTCGGGTCAGCGCCTCCGTGTCCGTCGTGGGGCACACATCGTGTCCTCGCACCTACCTCTGCCTCTGTACCGGTGCTGGTCGGGTGCAGCCGTGCCTCCCTGTGTCCGTCGTGGTGGCACACATCGGTCCTCGCACCTACCTCTGCCTCTGTACCGGTCTGGTCGGGTGCAGCCGTGCCTCCCTGTGTCCGTCGTGGTGGCACACATCGTGTCCTCGCACCTACCTCTGCCTCTGTACCGGTGCGGTCGGTGCAGCCGTGGTCCTCGCACCTACCTCTGCCTCTGTACCGGTGCTGGTCGGTGCAGCCGTGCCTCCCTGTGTCCGTCGTGGTGGCACACATCGTGTCCTCGCACCTACCTCTGCCTCTGTACCGGTGCTGGTCGGGTGCAGCCGTGCCTCCCTGTGTCCGTCGTGGTGGCACATCGTGTCCTCGCACCTACCTCTGCCTCTGTACCGGTGCTGGTCGGGTGCAGCCGTGCCTCCCTGTGTCCGTCGTGGTGGCACACATCGTGTCCTCGCACCTACCTCTGCCTCTGTACCGGTGCTGGTCGGGTGCAGCCGTGCCTCCCTGTGTCCGTCGTGGTGGCACACATCGTGTCCTCGCACCTACCTCTGCCTCTGTACCGGTGCTGGTCGGGTGCAGCCGTGCCTCCCTGTGTCCGTCGTGGTGGCACACATCGTGTCCTCGCACCTACCTCTGCCTCTGTACCGGTGCTGGTCGCTGGTGATGACCGTCCCTGGCTTCATCCTCAGGTCGGGATCTTCCTTCACTTTGACTGCCTCCATCAGATCTGGAAGAAGAAATACTCCGTGCAATGTCTGGTCATGAAGATGAACGAAATCACACAGGCAGTCGGGAAGCACATGAGCATCGTTAGCAAGACGCATGTAGGATAGAGCATGAAGTGTGTAAAGCAGAATGGCTGATAATTCCACAGAAACATCCAGCCAGGTCAGAACGTTGAGGAAAATGAAGTGATAGAGGAAGGGGTAGTATTTTCATAAACGCCGAGAGGTGTGACTTAAAGCGACCGAGTTAAGAGACGTCTCGAGATACTCATATTCAGGCCGAATTTTATTTTGCGTGAGAAGTCAGTTCCAGCGTCCTCTCGAAAAGGAATGGATCCGCACGACAAACTCCGTCCACATCATCTCGTGACGACCAAAGCAAAGTCCAAATGCCAATCTTTTACTCCATGTGTTCCATAAAGCATGCCAACCAGCTGGAAGAGTTATGTTAAGTCGCGCCAGAGTTCACATCTGGCCCTATAACGGAGATAAACATTTAGACCGCCCACCGGAGCAGGTTTGTAGCCGGCGCTTGGGTGACCTGCTCTGTCACCACATAATGATTGCCCTTGTAATCACTGAGGTCGTGTTGTGTTCGTAAGTGCGGCCTTTCTCGCCGATTCTAAACACTCCCAACGCCTGCCCGATGGAGGGTAGGCTATCCCGCCAGACAGCAGTGCCCGCCGCCACAGTCTATGGCGCAGTGAACCCAATTGGTTGGAACTGCCCGGCCGGGCCATGGCGACTGCTGACTGGAAACATGTAGCGCCATTTGGCGGGACTGACTGAGCGTAGTGAAAACTAACGATAATTATATGGCATACTCATATGAAATGACGAGATGATGGCATCGAAAATTTCACAGCAAGACATCGTCACAGCTAGAGACGAGGTGCGTGTCTACGAACATCGTGAGAATTAGCACGGCCAATGATGCTTTCTCGGAAAAGTCAACCTCAGACTCTCTCGTCTCCGTGTCCAAAATCCGTGGCGACACCCCTTAGGGAACATTTAAGGAAGCCTTCAATTTTCGCATCAAGGTTGAGACATCACCACAAAATGTGTTGCTGCACATTGCATTGTGATATTCACAAAATGGTGAGTTAGTGCTGCAGCACAACACGGACACTGTAACTTCAGAGAAGGCTGATATTGCAGGTACAATATCCAACGTCAGGTGCGTCAGGCAATCGTGCACAGGTATTCATTGCTGCGTGAACGATTTTGCATCTGCGGTACAAAACAGCATCCCGATCAAGGTTCGCGTAAATCTGGCAGCGACGATTAGCTTACGACAAGTGCATGTGTTCAACTCGACATGGGCGTCATCCGGGTCGTTCGGTCATATCAACACGTCTCTTGGCCAGACGTCGACCCGCCCACAGATCACTGTCAAAACAGGGGGCCAGAGCCAGAGGACGTGGCTGACGAGTCGCCGCGCGTGGGCGGGTCAGCACAGCGCGTGGGCGGGTCAGCACAGCAACCAAACTTCTCACTTTTGATGGACGACTCGCGCATGCGGCTTCAGTCGTAACTTTTGTGACGATATTTTTGTTGTATGGTGGGATGGAGTAGGCGATACGAGAGGAATGGAGGCCGCACTCGGAGCCTTCTCATTATTGATTGGAAAGTGATGTTTGCCATCAAATATCGATCGATTAAAGCATATCGACGTACCCTAGCCCGCTTATTTATTTATATTTTTGTGCTTTTGAGATGAAAAATGGCCTTCGAGGAACACTGTTCGACATAGCATTAGGTAGTCATTTTTAAAACATAAATATATGGATGCACCGATAGAGTTTGGATGCAAGCCTTCAGGTCGGACATGCACGAGCATCGCCGAAAGTAAAGCAGACCCCACCGGCTGGTCAACGAGTCTGCCAAGTGTGCCGTCGTCGGTCCGATTCCTGCCAGCCCGACACACCATGGCCGCCTCAATTCCAGCCGACATTTTTCAGACCAGAGCGCAATTGTGGCCGGCGGCCGCATCTGGTCGTCTGCGCCGGGCCTTCTGTCTGGCAACGATCGCGGAGAGCTGCCTCCGCCAGATGCGACACCCCCTCCCCCGGCTCCCCACCCCTCCCCTGCCAGTCGCCGTGCCCCGAGCGGCACCCGTTCGGTCTCGCGGCCCCGCGGGCATCAGCTGGCGACTCCGTCTGATTAGATGAGTTGCCATGACAACCGGCCGACACATGCAGCTGAGCACCGTGCAACATCTGGCCGCGCTGCTGGCCGGCGACGTGACGTCACGACGGATTATCGCGCCGTCCGCGGCGGCGAGTTGGCCAGCCAGCCGACCGCGACAGCAACAGGTCATCCCCGGCCAGCGGGGTCGTCTGGCACAGGGTCAAGTCCACAGGTCAGTGGAAGGTCAACTGGGGTCGGCGGAGAGTTGGGCAGCCAGCCGACCGCGACGGCAACAGGTTATCCACGGCCGGTCAGGGTCGTCCGGAACAGGGTCAAGTCCAGAGGTCAGTGGAAGGTCAACTCGACATAAATCAGCTGGGGCTGGGTGGGCGGACAATGGGTCAGCTAGGGTCAGATCAGAATTGAGGGTCGGGTGGAGTTGAGCCACCAGGCGGGGGAGGGGGAGGGGTAGTTTGAAGCCATTAGGGGACTGACCATCATGAAATACGTCATCAGGCGACGGTGTAATTGTAATCAGCCTCGTGCAATTGGCCGTCAGAAGATAAGTATAGAAGAGATAGTCTATAAGGAACAACTCAGCAAGGGACGAATCATTAGAAGAGGGGTCAACAAAGTTTAGGCTATAAGGGAGCGGGTCAACGAGACATAGGTCATTAGGAGCAGGTCAACCGGGAACAGATAACCAGGGCACGGGTCAGCTTGTCATGTTTACGACATAGCGAGCGCTGCGAGACTGTGCTGAGGGCAATTGTAAAGCTGGCGGCAGCGGCGCGTGCGCTAAATGCAGACGTATGAGCTTCTTAGAACATGCACCACGAGCCTATGCTAGTGTGATGGTACCGATTCAGCCATGTTACGTAATGGGATCGGCCGTGTCGGATTGTCCACTCGGCAGTAGAAACCTACCGACCTATCGGAGATACCTCAGCCGGAGCTGGATCAGCCTTCAATCGGAGCTGGATCAACACTCAGCCGGAACTGGATCAGCGTTCAGCCGGAGCTGGATCAACCCTCAGCTGGAGCTGGATCAGCGCTCAGCCTGATCTGGATCAGTGGTCAGCGTGAGCTGGATCAACCCTCAGCGGGAGCTGGATCAGCCCTCAGCGGGAGCTGGATCAGCCCTCGGCGTGAGCTGAATCAGTGCTCAGCGGGAGCCGGCCACCGTTGGTTGATGTGCCGTCCGGCTGGTCGAATGAGTTATGCTTCACGAAGTGACAGATGAGTGAGAGTGACAGAATGAGTTGACAGATTGTGGCTAGTGGGTGAGTGCAGCCCACATCCAAAGGTTACCAGAAAATGATGTTGACCAATATGCACTTTCTATGTTGACACCCACGAGTGGAAGCTTATGGTATCCAGCAGTGGACTGAAATGGACATGCCTTGACAGGGCACCTCTCAAGCATGAGGATGTCTAAGATGAACTTAAACAGTTGGGATAGGGGGACTATGGGCGAGATAACTTCGACATGCATCACGCCAGCTCGGAAATAATTTGGCGGCTTGATAACAGCCCGTTGTAATTCAAATTTCACAGGCTTTGTAACTATATTACGCCAAGCCATCATTCACGAAATGAAAAAGAACGAACCGTAATGAAATTAACAACAAATTATGCATATTCAGTACCCAGGTAACCGTAGGAACTGCCAATTTCCGCGTTGGTAGGTTGCATCATTGGATGTTGTAGTTTTAATGTTGAAACGCCCGAATATTTCAGTCTCGAAAACACTTAAGATCGCAAACACGTGCACACGAAGGAACTGGCAAACTTTGGAAACCATTGTAACCTGGCACGTCTACACTAATCAACCGGGACACCTTGGCAACCTCTGCAACTGGGCACGTGCACGCGGATGAACCATCCAACCTTGGGAACCTAGGCACCCTTTGCAACCAGGCACGGCCACGCGGATGGACCAGGCAACCTTGGGAACCTAGGCACCCTTTACAACCAGGCACGGCCACGCGGATGGACCAGGCAACCTTGGGAACCTAGGCACCCTTTACAACCAGGCACGGCCACGCGGATGGACCATGCAACCTTAGGAACCTAGGCACCCTTTACAACCAGGCACGGCCACGCGGATGGACCAGGCAACTTTGGCTGTATGTACACAGAGAGGTCGGCGACGAGCCGGTACCGTTACAATTAGTGCGACGTCATCACTGCCAAGCAGACAGCCAGAGCACATCTGCCAGAGGCAGCCAGGGTACACTTGCCACGGCTCTCCTCCCCACCGCGCTTCTCCCAGCGTCAACCGCAGACTGCTCTCCCGCGCGGACCTCCATCTCCCGACCCGCCCCCGCCCCCGCCCCCGCCCCACCGACACGTCTCGTCATGTCGGCTCCACGGGCACGGCGAGCAGCGGCCGTGCTCTAGCCGCGCCGGTCTGTCGGCACCTCTGAAGCTCAGTCCGGGTCAGGAGGGCACCTCCGCCCCGCCGATCGACGTCACCGTCCAACAGTCACGGGCGGCACGGCCACATCTCGTCGGCTGCATATTTATAGCCGGTCAGTGGCGACGGAGGTGGCCCGGAATAGACACGCACCTGGCCGCTCGGTGTCCACCTGTCGACGGATAATTTGGCGGCGGGCGCCGCCGTCCCCTCCCCGCGCGCGGCGGTCGCCCGCTCCCGGCCGGCGACTGGCTCTGCCGTAAATGTGTCGCGTCGAGATCGGTGCCGATCGTGTGCAGTGGCGCGGGCAGGTGGTGACCGGCCGGCCGGCTGGCCAAACAGGTGCACCCACCGAACGGGAACGGCCTCCGGTGGATAGCCGGTTCGATTATTGGGGTGATACACGGTGTTATTGGGTGATACTCGGTGGCATGCGCCTGATGGATGATACTCGGTGGCATGCGCGTGCTAGAGGCATGCCGGCCACGTCGCGCGCCGCTCCGTCACGCGTGACGTATTGGATCACGTATCACGCGAACGTGTGGCGATATGAACGTTTTGGCTGAAGCCAACCACAGCAGTGACATGGTCAGTGCCATGGTCGGGGAGCACAGGGTGAGGCTACGGCCACACAGAGGCAGCTGCCACGATGGACCTGCGTACAGGATGTCATACCGCGGACCCAGCGTTGTCGGTGTCGGCACAGGTCTCGCCGCTGGGTAAGTCTCCCAGGCTGCTGTCATTTCCTGGCGGAAGCCGGCCGAGGAAAAATCTGCCTGATGTCGGACCTGAACCGAACGCATCTCGCACTTGGTAAAAGCTTGGCCATCTGGATTCAACACGCACGCCGGTATCGGTGGTGAAGCGCACCACCGATACCGGTGGTGCGCTTCACTGTAATGTAAATGTGGAGAGTATTTTGTCGAAAGTGTTTGAGTTGTCCGCCTGACCATCCCACAATAACTGCCAACTCGTCATGCGTACACACAGTACACATTGAGCGTACTCGACTGAACCAACCAAGTCAGGTCACACAACGGGCCTCAAGTGTGCCGACATCGATACAACCAACGGGATGTCGGGCGAACTGGCATTGCAGCAGCGAAGCATGCCATCCAAACGGGTTCAGCACAACTCACTTGTTAAGTGGAATGCCTTTATTTTTATCAGCGAGGGAATGTGGTGTGGTGATATACCATGGCATCACAAACTGTCACGTATCGGAACGCATCCTCTTCATCGTGACTCAACTCGAATGTGCGATGCTTCTGGCTGTGCTGTCCGGCATTCTGAGCACATTCGACACACGGGGAGCACGATTTACACGTGTGATCGTGACCTACCAGACAAGGATCCGAGTCAAGTTCCAGAGTATGCACACACACACGCCAGACGGAGACGCCTTTCTCCGAAAGGAAAACTAGAAACCAGAAAGATGAACCGGAGGCCTAAGTTCTCTGGCAACCCAGGACGAATCGTGTTCTGAAAATGCGTTAAGTTCATAAATAGCTTGAAGTTGAGGATATTTGTAACAGGTGTAATGACTAGCATTGGGCCAGTGTCTTCTGATAGAAATTGGACTTCCGACCAGTCATTAAACAGGGTCTTTGCCATTGGTGTCATCAATATTTTTTTTCACAAGGAAGATTCTTGGCTGACCAGGGGATGGGTGCAGGCTCTCTAGTCTCCTCTATTTATTTCCATTAAAAATGTGTACGTTTCAGGAGAAGGACACATACCACGCCAGAGGGGTGGGGGTGGGGGCATACAGCTCCACGTTCTTCTGGCGATGTCCCCGATCAGGGGTGGGGCACAGTTCCAAGTTCCAGGGGGAAGGGGCACGGGCCACGCCAGAGGGGGCACGGCTCCACGCTTCCTCTGGCGATGTCGCTGGCCAGAGGGTGCACGAATCCAACTTCCCCCTAGCGACGCCTTTCATCTGCATTCACACAACAATTACCGTCAACTGCAGTCGTCACCTGCACAACACTTCTGCGCCCCACCAGCAGACGCGACAACACCATCTCCATGTTATTGTTCTATAACGAAGAGGAACGTTTGGTAAAACTGAGCGGGGGACATAAACATGGATTATATTGGACAATGTTTCCAAGGATTACCGAGGTTCCACTTCCACGATATTGCTCTCGTCGCGGGTGACCGCCTCAGCGGAGCGCTAGTACAGCGGTGCAGGGCTGTGAGGCGGTACACCAGCGGTGCAGGGCTGTGAGGCCGTACACCAGTGGTGTAGGGCTGTGAGGCGGTACACCAGTGGTGCAGAGCTGTGCGGCGGTACACCAGCGGTGCAGGGCTGTGAGGCGGTACACCAGTGGTGCAGGGCTGTGAGGCGGTACACCAGTGGTGCAGGGCTGTGAGGCGGTACACCAGTGATGCAGAGCTGTGCGGCGGTACACCAGCGGTGCAGGGCTGTGAGGCCGTACACCAGTGGTGCACCGGTGGTGCAGGGCTGTGAGGCGGTACACCAGTGGTGCAGGGCTGTGAGGCGATACACCAGTGGTGCAGGGCTGTGAGGCCGTACACCAGTGGTGCACCGGTGGTGCAGGGCTGTGAGGCGGTACACCAGTGGTGCAGGGCTGTGAGGCGGTACACCAGCGGTGCATGGCTGTGAGGCCGTACACCAGTGGTGTAGGGCTGTGAGGCGGTACACCAGTGGTGCAGAGCTGTGCGGCGGTACACCAGCGGTGCAGGGCTGTGAGGCCGTACACCAGTGGTGTAGGGCTGTGAGGCGGTACACCAGTGGTGCAGAGCTGTGCGGCGGTACACCAGTGGTGCAGGGCTGTGAGGCGATACACCGGTGGTGCAGGGCTGTGAGGTGGTACACCAGTGGTGCAGGGCTGTGAGGCGGTACACCAGTGGTGCAGGGCTGTGAGGCGGTACACCAGTGGTGCAGGGCTGTGAGTCGGTACACCAGTGGTGCAGGGCTGTGAGGGGGTACACCAGCGGTGCAGGGCTGTGAGTCGGTACACCAGTGGTGCAGGGCTGTGAGGGGGTACACCAGCGGCACGCTGCACCGCTACAAACACCGACAACACAGCTTCGCCGGCGGCAGTACCTAGAAGCGTTCATTGCTGTTGACTTGCAGCAAATTCTGGGAAAATCTGCGCTCTGCTCGACATTGAACGAGCACGAACACAAACAGCGAACGTCTGGCCGAATGGCTGCGGGTCTTAAAGCAGTTTCCGTCGTCGTGCATCGATCGTAAACTCATGAAACACTGAAGATAACCAGAAACCTTTTGCATCACCATAGGAAACAATAATGACGTATCTCTGATATGGTGATATAAGATCAATAATGTGTCATCACACATAGTTTTTATATGGATGACGAGGCACAATTCACTGGAAACACAGCCAGCACGTAATTATTTCGTGTTATGGTAGTACGGCAGTTCTCCGTTCTGCACTGCTTGCTCGATGTGGGCATATCTAGAGAAAGAGGATTTTGGTCGCAGTATTTCACATGTTTTCCGGTATTTAAACCCGCAACTGGCACCATTCGTGTGTAGTGAGAATTACAAACACAGTTAGTAATGCAAAAAGGACGATCACGTGACAAATCACCAAGGTGAACCCAAAGTTGATTATTATGCTCCCTCCGATTTTCATTAAAACTGGTGCACCGGGTTATCTACGGTACTTATCACTATTATGATATTTTGGTTTCGAATCCAATGGGGTCACGAGATACAAGTTCGGAAACTTTTGAGGTCACAGAAAAAGTGCGTACAGAAAATTGTTTATCTACTTAGTGCTAACAATTAGATTATCAAACAAGTATATCGTTTGAAAGTGGAAGATCTACCTAACGCAACAAAATAGGTGTGGTCTTGTGAACTGAACATTTGACTTCGTGACATAAACGTTTCATTGACCACGAGACTTTTAGAAAAGTCCTGCTTCGATATATTTCGTTTTGGCGGATGGATGCCCAATAAATTGTTTCCTAGACGACGAATTGTAATTCTTGTTAAACCGAATTAGCAATGGGCCACAGTAATGGGTCACAAATGTCAATTCTGAGGGCCTGACATAAGCTCCAGATAATGGAATTTTAAGTGACTATGGATAGTCGACATAGACTATGCATAGACGACATGGACGTTATTTCAAAGCTATTTGGCCATAGATCACCGTGGAGATACTGTCAACTACACCGAGGATGAAAAAGGTTGCATGCTGGTCAGTGACCTCACTTCGATATGGTGGATTTGTGTGCATCGTAGAAGTGTCTAACATGGGTCTCATTTTATAGCCCATTGCTGTTAGATAACGATTATATCAGGTTTAAAGGCAATTAAAGGAGATGACGTTTGTCACGCAAAGGTCAGCGACATGCTCTTAATTTGAGGCTGGCGGTGTGCGGCACGGAAGGTATTCATTACGGCAGCGTTTTGGAGCACTTTGAAGAGAAACAGCAGGGCCATGCATGTGTTATGTAAGGTCGCATAGGCAACATTCTGACAAGTTGTTTTTTTTTTAAGTAAAAAAATAGCACTGTTTACGGTGCTTTGCAGTATTTGGCCACGGTTTGGTCTTTCCGTGTCGCCTGGGTTGATTGACGGGTGGACCGCAGGTCTCTCTGTCATCACCATTTTGTGACGTTATTTTTACAGGTGTTGGTGGAAGCCGCCGCAGCCACATTCGTCCCCGAACAGACATTGAACAGAAAAGTGACTTAATTTTACTACGACGACACTAGTATGTTGTGCGTTGACCGGGGGTGATAAAGCCGGTCGACATGCAGAAGGCACGATGTGTGCAGTGGAAAAGATTTTAGCCACTTTAAACTGCCATTGGGCAACCTCTGCGATCTGTGCACTGTTCTTAGGTCGGAAATGACGGCCCAGTCATCGAGTTTTCGACCTTTCCGATTCGGAGGCATTACTATTGCGTGCTGGACGACGGCGGAGCACCCATAATGTCTGTGCATGATCTGAAGATGGTTCCGAGTTGACTGATGTTGTTCCTCATATCAATGAGCATCCTTTTACGCTCAGTGATGCAGCATCGAAGCTGACGCGCCATCACTTCATCGTCCGGGCGGGATCGCAGTGCTTTAAGCATGGAATTATCTCACAGTGAGGCGGTAGTGGTCGAAACTGTCTTTCTTGATATGTTCCATTCGACATCCATATGCGGCTCAGCGTTTTAATTGAGATTACTCCCAATGAAAACTTCATCCACTGGCGCTATGCACCAACGATTCACGAGAAGCTCGTGCGTGGTTTTACTCCAAAACACAAAACACGGATGCAGTGGCAACGTTCCAGTATGTGTTGATTCCTTGCATACGGCAGATGAATTCAGAATCAGAGGAAGTCCACTTCTTATCCGATGGTTGTGCTTTGAAATCTAAAAATAACCATAACTTTGGAAATATCTGTATCCACCAGAAAGATTGGAGCATCAAATGTTCGATAATTTCGTTTTAGGAACCGCGCAAGACAAAAATGCATGCGATGACATTGGTTGGTCGGCTAAGAATGTCGGCCTCCGGCGATCGTAACCATTCAGCATTCAGCTCGGCAAATCGCAACCAATCGTCTGTCTGTCTGTCTGTCTGTCTGTCTGTCTGTCTGTTTCTCTCTCCCTCCCTCTCTCTACCCATGTCTATTTGGACCCTCGCAGGACTGCCTGATCCGATCTCTCGCCTGACTAACTCGCCCTCTCTCACGTGACCCCGGCTGTGTCAGCCGGGGTCACCTGACAGACCTGGGGACAGACTCCGCCTGCGACACGTGACACGACAGACACGAGAGACGTGACACGACAGACACGAGAGACCCCGCCGCGACAGGACTCGACAGACACGAGAGACCCCCGCCTGCGACACGTGACACGACAGACACGAGAGACGTGACACGACAGACACGAGAGACCCCCGCCTGCGACACGTGACTCGACAGACACGAGAGACCTCCGCCTGCGACACGTGACACGACAGACACGAGAGACCCCCGCCGCACACGACACCCACCCCCCTGCACACGTACACGACAGACACGAGAGACCGCACACGACAGACACAACCCCCGCCTGCACACGTGACTCGACAACACGAGACGGACCGACAGACACAACCCGCCTGCACACGTGACCGACAGACACGAGAGACGCCTGCGACAGTGACACGACAGACAGAGACCCCGCCTGCGACACGTGACCGACAACACGAGAGACCCCCGCCGCGACACGTACCGACAGACACGAGAGACGTGACCGACAACACGAGAGACCCCCGCCTGCGACACGTGACTCGACAGACACGAGAACCCCGCCTGCGACACGTGACGACAACAAGACCCCGCCGCGACACGTGACCGACAACACGGACCACGTGACACGACAACACGAGAGACCCCGCCTGCGACATACTCGACAACACGAAGACCCCCGCGACCGACAGACACGAAGACCCCCGCCTGCGACACGTGACTCGACAGACACGAGAGACCCCCGCCTGCGACACGTGACACGACAGACAGAGAGACCCCCGCCTGCGACACGTGACTCGACATACACGAGAGACCCCCGCCTGCGACTCGACAGACACGATAGACCTCCGCCTGCGACACGTGACTCGACAGACACGAGAGACCCCCGCCTGCGACACGTGACTCGACAGACACGAGAGACCTCCGCCTGCGACACGTGACACGACAGACACGAGAGACCCCCGCCTGCGACACGTGACTCGACAGACACGAGAGACCCCCGCCTGCGACTCGACAGACACGAGAGACCCCCGCCTGCGACACGTGACACGACAGACACGAGAGACCCCCGCCTGCGACACGTGACACGACAGACACGAGAGACACGTGACGACACCAGCGGCGCCCCGACCGTGCACACCTGCCGCCGGCTACGACCGTCACGTGCGCCCGCACAGCTGGCTAACGCCGTCGCCGCACTAATTGGCCTGTCCCGTCAGAATGAGACCGCCAGCCAAGGGCGTAACTGACCTGACGCACCTGATGGCAGCCGGGTCAATGGTCGCCGTCGCCCAATCAGACCGTCGTCCGGCCGCAGACGGGATAGGGAAGGTGACAGTAGAGACTTCCGGCTACCAACGGGGTGTGGTGGCTCTGGGAACTACATGCTAGCCACGCTTGCTCGATATTGGACTTGGCATTAGACGGTGTCTCTCTGTCTGGCGTGCTGATGTTTCGATGCACACATGTGGCACGGCCAGAGGAAAGCGGGATGACGGTCTTAAACTAGTCTCCCGCCATCTGGCCACGGTCGTAGAAAACTGAGAGGACTTTCAGTTTGCTAAGTTGCAAGCCCTGCCACTTCAGTAGTAAAGGAGTGGAATATTTATAGATGCTACGAGTTCGTTCAAGGGGACTGGTGAAATATTGCATCCACTAGTGACTAGTGAACTTCAACCTCTCTCCAGATACAATTGTTGTTAGATGATGTGAAGTGACAAATATGGGCAAACAATCGATAAATGCACACACGCTTCGGGAAATTTTGAACATACTGTTTAAAACCGAAATCGAATTGTGAAGGACAAAAGTCGCACAAACATGCAACTCGGTCTTCGGACTATAGACACAATTTTGATTTAATTTCCTTACACCTCTCTCTCTCTCTCCTCTGTCTCAATACGAGAGGTTGTAATGCAAATTCGTTCGTAACATGCGGAATGACGCACGCTTTGTGACTGATTTTAATCTGGGTTTATGAGCGTCTGTGGGGCTTCAAAGCACTGGCATTTTCCTGGAATAGCAATGCTCACCATGGGTGTAATCAATGGGGGAGGGGCGACATGTCACCCAATTTCTAAAAAGTGGCGATTTGTCCCCCTCAATATTTTCCGTGTTCCCCAATCCTCAGCTACCTGAGTATGATCATCGCAAAATTATTCTTAATCATTTATGAAGTGAAAATAAATATGCAAGGGAATCTCCCAAAACACTAGAATCCGATCTAGCCAATCAACGGGATTCACAGACTATCTGTCTTCGCAAAATCTCCGAATGGTGAATCAGCAAACGCTATAAATTTCTGCTTCAAGATCATTCTTGAATAACATGGACCTTGACAGTTGTGTTTTCGCTTCGGTGGAAAATTGTGCTTTGCGATGCGACAAATTTGCATAATGCAAGGCTTTATATACTTGGGTTGCCTTCTCCTGCACATATATTGATATATCTTGAACACACGTGATACTGGGTGTTCTTGGGTATCATCAAGATTATGGAGGACGGTCATGGGCAGTCTTAAGCAAGTACATCAAGTTAATGTATTCGTATTCAGCGACGTGTTCGCCAGAGGCGTACTTGTATTGGCACTGGCATTCAGCGATGGGTTTATGATCGTTCGAATCAATGAGCACAAATGCTTCTGTTTGTACTGAAGACGCTGGAAGCAACTACATAGATCTCACATTACCACTTTGACGGTCTAGGTCCAACGCAAACCTGTTTATTCTGTTATCCCCATTTTTTCCCGTTTTCACACAAACCTGCCCAAATTTGGTATCAAGCAATCAAGCCTGTGGAGAACCATTGTGTAACATTTCAAACCGGTGCATGTCAAGGTCAACCTCCTAAGTCAAAGCTTGATATATCAGGTGGCAATCTTGAAGTGATATCGACCAATCGCAGGTTCGGTTGCTATCGCTTCAATTTCCATCCAATGGGCGTCATTCGACGCGATTAGTTATGTGGTATCAGAAAGTTATGCATTCAAATTGTTTTTCGAGGGCAAAGGCCAAGTTGATCATCCGGTCCGTTCAATTTTGTTTTCGTTTTCGCTCAAGCTCATCCAAATCTGTTATCAAGTAATAACCAATGGTGAGCACTCGAGTAACATTTCAAACTGGGACATGTCAGGGTCTAAGGTTTGATTGAGTTCTTCGATGATATTGAAGTGACATCGACGAAATTGAGTTCTCGCGTTTCGTCGCTATGGCTTCAATTTGCAGAAAATGGATGTCATTCCACGTCGCTTGTTATGTGGTGTCAGAAAGTTCATAATTCGAAATTATCTTGAGGAGCCAAAATTCAAGCTGCATTCTTCCGTCGCCTCACCTTTCTTTTCCGTTTTCCCCCAAGCCTACCCAGATCCATGAAGCGATGGCCCATAAAGAACCCACGAGTAACATTTTGAAACCGGGATATATCAAGGTCAAACCTTAAGGTCAAAGGCTAGTTCGAATTCTTCGAAGTCCTTCCGATCCGTCGCTATGAGTACAATGTGCACGATGCGGGTGTCATTCGACGTAGTATTATAATGCCATATAATGTCATGCCGTATTATAATGTCATCAAATTGACGTCCGTGAAGTTAGCGACTTATTCAGCCACGGATTCAGCGACGGATTCATATTTCCTTCAAAACCGGTGTATAGGTCAAATATAGCACGCTGAGCACGAATATGACCTTCATTTGTCCGGTCAAGGTCAAAGGAAGGGGTACCGCATAACATCCCGAATTTACCGCACGATTGTCTCTAAATTGGTGCCAGATGATAGCGAGGCCTAATGTCTAGCGTCCGTCAAGGTGACCTGACCCATGACCTTTGACCTTGGGAGTCAAATTCAAGGTCAAAGGACGGTGTACCGAATAACGTCCCGAATTTACCGCACGATTGTCTCTAAATTGGTGCCAGATGATGCCAGGCCTGATATCTTGCGTCCGTCAAGGTGACCTGACCCATGACCTTTGACATTGGGGGTCAAATTCAAGGTCAAAGGACGGGGTACCGCATAACGTCCCGAATTTACCGCACGATCGTCTCTAAATTAGTGCCAGATGATAGCCAGGCCTGATGTCTAGCGTCCGTCAAGGTGACCCGACCAATGACCTTTGACCTTGGGGGTCATATTCAGGGTCAAAGTACGGGGTACCGCATAACGTCCAGAATTTACCGCACGATCGTCTCTAAATTGGTGCCAGATGATAGCCAGGCCTGATGTCTAGCGTCCGTCAAGGTGACCTGACCCATGTCCTTTGACCTTAGGGGTCAAATTCGTTAGCGACTTATTCAGCGACGGATTCAGCGACGGATTCAGATTTCCTTCAAAACCGGTATATAGGTCAAATATAGCACGCTGAGCACGAATATCACCTTCATTTGGCCGGTCAAGGTCAAATTCGAGGTCAAATTCAAGGTCAAAGGAAGGGGTACCGCATAACGTCCCGAATTTACCGCACGATTGTCTCTAAATTGGTGCCAGATGATGCCAGGCCTGATGTCTTGCGTCCGTCAAGGTGACCTGACCCATGACCTTTGACATTGGAGGTCAAATTCAAGGTCAAAGGACGGGGTACCGCGTAACGTCACGAATTTACCGCACGATCGTCTCTAAATTGGTTCCAGATGATAGCCAGGCCTGATGTTTAGCGTCCATCAAGGTGACCTGACCCATGACCTTTGACCTTAGGGGTCAAATTCGTTAGCGACTTATTCAGCGACGGATTCAGCGACGGATTCAGATTGCCTTCAAAACCGGTGTATAGGTCAAATATACCACGCTGAGCACGAATATGACCTTCATTTGGCCGGTCAAGGTCAAATTCGAGGTCAAATTCAAGGTCAAAGGAAGGGGTACCGCATAAGGTCCCGAATTTACCGCACCATTGTCTCTAAATTGGTGCCAGATGATAGCCAGGCCTGATGTCTAGCGTCCGTCAAGGTGACCTGACCCATGACCTTTGACCTTGGGAGTCAAATTCAAGGTCAAAGGACGGGGTACCGCATAACCTCCCGAATTTACCGCACGATTGTCTCTAAATTGGTGCCAGAAGATGCCAGGCCTGATGTCTTGCGCCCGTCAAGGTGACCTGACCCATGACCTTTGACATTGGGGGTCAAATTCAAGGTCAAAGAGCGGGGTACCGCATAACGTCCCGAATCTGGCTATCATCTGGCACCAATTTAGAGACGATCGTGCGGTAAATTCGGGACGTTATGCGGTACCCCGTCCTTTGACCTTGAATTTGACCCCAAGGTCAAAGGTCATGGGTCAGGTCACCTTGACGGACGCTAGACATCAGGCCTGGCTATCATCTAGCACCAATTTAGAGACGATCGTGCGGTAAATTCTGGACGTTATGCGGTACCCCGTCCTTTGACCTTGAATTTGACCCCCAAGGTCAAAGGTCATGGGTCAGGTCACCTTGACGGACGCTAGACATCAGGCCTGGCTATCATCTGACACTAATTTAGAGACGATCGTGCGGTAAATTCGGGACGTTATGCGGTACCCCTTCCTTTGACCTTGAATTTGACCTCGAATTTGACCTTGACCGGCCAAATGAAGGTCATATTCGTGCTCAGTGTGCTATATTTGACCTATACACCGGTTTTGAAGGAAATCTGAATCCGTCGCTGAATAAGTCGCTAACTTCACGGACGTATCAAATTGGACTAATTTCAAAGGTCAATAGTCAACCCGATTTCCTTGGTCGCCTCGCATTTTTTATATACCCTGACCTATCCACATCTGACATCAAGCAATAGCTCGTGAACGTTTCAAACCGGAACATGTCAATGCCAAACCATAAGATCGAAGGTTAGCACAAATTGCTCGAAGTCCTCGCACCTCGTCGCCATGTCTTCAATCTTCATCACGTGGGAATCATTCGACGTGCCGTCAGGTACTCCAGCAAACTGTTCAGAAATCACATTAACTTTCAAAGTCAATGGTCGAGCTCATTATTTATGTCGTCCTCTTGCGTTTCCTCGTTTTCTCCCAGAGCTACCCATATTTGGTATCAAGAGATAATCCGTGGGCAACCCTCGAGCAGCATTTCAACCCGGGACAGGTCAGATCAAGCCTCAGGTCAAGGTAAGTTGTAAATTTTAAAAAGTTCTCTCGTTTCGTCAGCGTGGCTTCAATTTACATTATATGGATGTCATTCGACGTGGCTTGCCGTACGATATCCGAATACTGAAATATCGAAAATAATTTCAAAGGTGTTGAAAGTTTACTGTGTGTACAATTATTGAGTGTAATAGGAATAGGAGGATCACATCTGTTTTTGTTTGCAGCCGTTGTGATAGTAGGCACTCATATTCTATATGACTAGGAGCTCCTCCAAGAAATGACATCACAACCTGCACTGGCGGCGCTCTCATCGCTAGTTTTTAATTGACAATGCCACATTTCTGTTTTGGACATGCAAAATGTAAATATTTTTCAAATTGCCCGCTTTCCCCTTAATGGTTCGACGGAAGTTGCCAAATTTGGAAGAGAAGCTACAAGTCAATGCGCACAATTATATAGCCAGCTGGTGTTCATAACGACGAGAGAGCAATGTTGTAATCAGGAGTGGGCCCAGGAATTGTTATGGGAGTACTTGTCTGGAGAGGCACCATTTTTTGGAGCGGCGCTATTGCAAAAGCACCTGAAGGGGTGCTCCTGGCTACACAATTCGGGAGGGGGAACGGAATCCACCCGACCCTTCCCGAAAGGGTGTCTTTCCTTCCAAGGTGATGCCTTTTTCATTCATAAGAGCGTTTCTGGCTGAAAAGTTCGAGCGGATACACTGGAACCTTACAGAAGTGGGCCTTTTCCCGGCCTGAGGGACGCCACCTTCCACGAGGAGGCCCTCTGAGGAGGCCCTTTGTCCGCCCGGTTTGTCATTGTATCGAAATATGTCCTCGTAAAGCAGGAAAACATGGGAAGTGTAAGCAAGGAAAGCAGCTTGTCCATATTTACTACAATAAAACCATCATCCAATATTTTATGTTTTGTTCTCCTTCAAGAGGGCAACGTTTAGCATACCCACGGCATGGATCTATGGTGATGTGAAATCGGGCCCAGCACATACGACACGAAGGTAGATAGGCAGTGATAATTGGTTAAACTTGCAAATTTGGCGGAGTTTCTCGTCGGAAAAAAACTCAAAAACGGAAAATCTGAGTACCAGACATTGAAAAAGAAAAGGCTGGAGTCCTGTGATTTTGCGGGGGCGTCGCTACCCCTCTATCCTGTCCAAGCTTACCGCATGCCTGGTTTGTTCCCCCCCCCCATTTTGAAACCGTGATTACATCCATGCTGCTCACAAGGCCAATGCGAATATCAGTGCTGCGGAACACGAGTGCATGCTAACACACGAATAAATACAGCCAATTAACGAGTTAGCTGACCCGAACATATCACACAGATGACCAACTTGATATGGCTAAGAGATAGCAACTGAAGTAAACGGGGACATGGATTCCTCCTGCATCCCAGCCTCCTGCAATCGGATAGCAGGATATAATCAAAGACAAATAGTCGACTGCCATCCTATTGCCAAATTCACAGTACAACGTTCCGTCCACACTTATGTGCAACAACATTGCACGGGCTGTATGGGTGGGGCAGCGAGATCGCCTCCGTAAAGCATCATCACTGACATTCCTCCGTTCGACATATGGACTCGGAGACCCTCCCCCCCCCGGGCCGGCGCAGGGGAGAGCCGTGAGGCGCCGGCCACACCCTGCCGGTCTCTGCCGACGCTACCGACGACAGGTGGAGCACAGGCGGCGGCTCTGACGTGGCGGAGACAGACGTGACGCAGCGCAGAACAGCGCCACTCGGCAGCGACCGCTGAACTAGGGCTACACACGGCAGCGACCACTGAACTAGGGTGACCCACGGCAGCAACCGCTGAACTAGGGCTACACACGGCAGCGACCGCTGAACTAGGGTGACCAACGGCAGCAACGCTGAACTAGGGCGACCCACGGCAGCGACCGCTGCACTAGGGCTACACACGGCAGCGACCACTGCATCAGAGCGACCCACGGCAGCGACCGCTGCACTAGGGCTACACACGGCAGCGACCACTGCACCAGAGCGACCCACGGCAGCGACCACGCACCAGGGCGACCCACGGCAGCAACCGCTGAACTAGGGCGACCCACGTCAGCGACCGCTGCACTAGGGCTACACACGGCAGCGACCACTGTACCAGGGCGACCCACGGCAGCGACGGCTGACCGAGGGCTACACACGGCAGCGACCGCTGACCTAGGGCTACACACGGCAGCGACCACTGCACCAGAGCGACCCACGGCAGCGACCACGCACCAGGGCGACCCACGGCAGCGACCGCTGACCGAGGGCGACCCACGGCAGCGACCGCTGACCTAGGGCTACACACGGCAGCGACGGCTGACCGAGGGCTACACACGGCAGCGACCACTGTACCAGGGCGACCAACGGCAGCGACCGCTGTACCAGGGCGACCCACGGCAGCGACCGCTGACCTAGGGCTACACACGGCAGCGACCACTGCACCAGGGCGACCAACGGCAGCGACCGCTGCACTAGGGCGACCCACGGCAGCGACCGCTGACCTAGGGCTACACACGGCAGCGACCACTGCACCAGGGCGACCAACGGCAGCGACCGCTGCACTAGGGTGACCAACGGCAGCGACCACGCACCAGGGCGACCAACGACAGCGGAGAGGCTATCACGCGTGATTACCGGCCCACCCAGAGACTAGTTTTCGAAAGGTTTGGTCGGGTCAAATGAAAATGAAAACCCCGCCTTTCGTCGTGATGCAAACCTTAGTATCAGGGTTATTAGAGATAGCAAATTAATTGTTCAGGGATAACTTTTTTGTTAAATAAATTAGACATACATAACTACCCGAAAGAAATCTTCTAACGTATGCCACTTCAACAATACATCATTAGCCTTTGGAATGAAGAGTAGGGAGCAATCCTCTCCTGTCGATCGGCCAGTGGCGAAATCCACTCCTCTCCTGTCGATCGGCCAGTGGCGAAATCCACTCCTCTCCTGTCGATCGGCCAGTGGCAGGATCCACTCCTCTCCTGTCGATCGGCCAGTGGCGAAATCCACTCCTCTCCTGTCGATCGGCCAGTGGCGAAATCCACTCCTCTCCTGTCGATCGGCCAGTGGCGAAATCCACTCCTCTCCTGTCGATCGGCCAGTGGCGAAATCCACTCCTCTCCTGTCGATCGGCCAGTGGCGGGATCCACTCTTCTGTCGATCGGTCAGTGGCAGGATCCACTCTTCTGTCGATCGGCCAGTAGCGGGATCCACTCTTCTGTCGATCGGTCAGTGGCAGGATCCAGTCCTCTCCTGTCGATCGGCCAGTGGCAGGATCCACTCATCTCCTGTCGATCGGCCAGTGGCAGGATCCACTCATCTCCTGTCGATCGGCCAGTGGCAGGATCCACTCCTCTCCTGTCGATCGGCCAGTGGCAGGATCCACTCATCTCCTGTCGATCGGTCAGTGGCAGGATCCACTCATCTCCTGTCGATCGGCCAGTGGCAGGATCCACTCATCTCCTGTCGATCGCCCAATGGCCGGATCCACTCTCCTGTCGATCGGCCAGTGGCGGGATCCACTCCTCTCCTGTCGTTCGGCCAGTGGCGGGATCTACTCCTCTCCTGTCGATCGGCCAGTGGCGGGATCCACTCCTCCCCTGTCGATCGGCCAGTGGCGGGATCCACTCCTCCCCTGTCGATCGGCCAGTGGCGGGATCCACTCTTCCCTTGTCGATCGGTCAGTGGCGGGATCCACTCCTCTCCTGTCGATCGGTCAGTGGCGGGATCCACTCCTCCCCTGTCGATCGGCCAGTGGCGGGATCCACACACGAGGCGCGGTCATTGGCGGGCAGCGACCTATCGTGGCGCCAGCAGCAGTCATCTGGGTGGTGCCGGCTGGCGCGTCTGTGGCGGGCACATGTCTCGCCGCACCTGGCGTCTGCTGCTCACCTCGTGTCGACACACCAACACCAACGGCTCCAGTGACTCATCGGCCGGCGCATGGCCTGGGCGACGGGCGAGCCGTGGTCCCAACCCAGCCCAGGCGCCGATACTGAGGTGGCTGTAGGACGGCCCTAGCCAAGCTCGATACTGAGGTGGCTGTAGGACGGTCCTAGCCAAGCTCGATACTGAGGTGGCTGTAGGACGGTCCTAGCCAAGCTCGATACTGTGGTGAATGTAGGACGGTCCTAGCCAAGCTCGATACTGTGGTGACTGTAGGATGGTCCTAGCCAACCTCGATACTGAGGTGGCTGTAGAACGGTCCCAGTCAAACTCGATACTGAGGTGGCTGTAAGAAGGTCCTAGGCCAGCTCGATACTGAGGTGGCTGTAGGACGGTCCTAGGCCAGCTCCATACTCAGGTGGCTGTAGGACGGTCCCAGCCAAGCTAGATACTGAGGTGGCTGTAGGACGGTCCCAGCCTCAGCTGAGGCGCCGATACTGAGGTGGCTGTAGGACGGTACCAGCCTCAGCTGAGGCGCCGATACTGAGGTGGCTGTAGGACGGTACCAGCCTCAGCTGAGGCGCCGATACTGAGGTGGCTGTAGGACGGTCCCAGCCAAGCTCAGGTGGCTGTAGGACGGTCCTAGGTCAGCTCCATACTGAGGTGGCTGTAGGACGATCCCAGCCAAGCTAGATACTGAGGTGGCTGTAGGACGGTACCAGCCTCAGCTGAGGCGCCGATACTGAGGTGGCCGTAGGACAGTCCCAGCTCAGCTGAGGCGCAGATACTGAGGTGGCTGTAGGACGGTACCAGCCTCAGCTGAGGCGCCGATACTGAGGTGGCCGTAGGACAGTCGCAGCTCAGCTGAGGCGCCGATACTGAGGTGGCTGTAGGACGGTACCAGCACAGCTGAGGCGCCGATACTGAGGTGGCTGTAGGACGGTACCAGCCAAGCTAACTCGCCGATCCTGAGGTGGCTGTAGGACGGTCCCAGCCCAGCTGCAACCGTTTCTAACAGCACAGCGCTGCCACCTGAGCGACTAGCATGCCGGGAGAGGTGCGACAGCAGTGCCCAGGGGGATGGATCAGGAGGGGCGGATCCTGGGGGACCAGTCCAGAGGGGCGGATCCGGAGCGGTGGAAGTTGCCAGCCAGGACTCGGTGAAGGCGGGCCGCAGGGCAGGACGGAGTGGACAGGGCGGCTGCCGCCTGACACTGGTCAGTCCGTCAGAGGAGGCCACCGCAGGGCAGAACGGAGTGGATGGGGCAGAAGGGAGTGGGCAGGGCGACTGCCGCCTGGCATTGACCAGCCGCAGGGCAGGACGGAGTGGGCAAGGCAGGACGGAATGGACAGGGCAGCTGTCGCCTGACACTGACCAGCCCGTCAGAGGACCGCCGGCCACCGCAGGGCAGGACGGGCGTCCTCCAAATTATATTTGGAGGCGTTGAGACTCCCCCGGCCACGTACCGCAGTGGTGCTTTACCAGTCGCCAGCAGCCGAGTTACCAGCTGACAGTTACCGGCCACCGGCCGTTGAGAGTTACCAGCCACGAGTGGCAACAGCCATCAGCGTCTGATGGCCGGGCGTCAACAGACACCGGACACAAGACGTGAGGATACACTCGCGGCGCGAAGAGCAGAAACGTTGGCCGCCTGGCTGCTGCGTATGTGCCAGTTCAGTGTGCAAATCGTGCAAACAGCCGAGGCAGTTGTTGAACATGTGCCGAGCAGACGGAGCGACCTGGCCGGGCGGGCCGCCGCTGGCAGCCGGCGGCTGCGGCAGCTGCGGCAGCTGCGGCGGCTGGCCGCCACTGGCGCACGTCTGCTGCACACTGGCCGACCTGTTATTTCGCGCCACCACTAGCCGACCGGCGGCCAACAAAGAACTGACATGCAACGAATGGCCAGGTCCGAGCATACATGTGCACCGCCCCCTACAAATTGCACGTGATTGTTTTTCGCCCGACGCTCAGTGTGACGAATGTCGTGTATCGAGACCGGGATGACGGACACTGGACATGCCTGCCGTTTGTGTGGGCGTGCTGTGTTTTAGAACGATGAGAACACCACAGATGGGTCTTTTTATATTTGCCTTTGAGCTACACTAAGGCACGTGTGCATGCTTGTGCTATGCCAGGTTCTGTCTGGCGTGTCCGGTGATGAGGGAAGGGCAGTAGCACGATTATGGGGAGGGGGAATTTGATCCGCCACCACCCAGCCAAGATTGGATAAAAAATAAACTATATACGGTGAGAAGCGAGAGCATTGCCCCTGATTTTCTTCCTTGTGCAGGGAGATTCATCCAGGAAAACAAAAGGTCGCTTTCTGATGACTGGCGGACCCGGAAGTCCAGTTAGAGCTCGGATCCAATACAAACGGCATTCTAACACGACATTCCGGGACCCATGTTGCCACACCGGACACCTGACTCGGATATCATACAACTGACAACTGGATACACTGCACTCCTAGTATGGATACCAGACTCCTGAAGCCCAATCTCTAGCAGTGACATTTGGCCTTTGGCATGAACGCCAGATCCCTGGTACGGACAGTGGGCCCCTGACACAGGCACCAGACTGATAACACAAACACCGCGGGCCCACGTATTGTCCGACAGGCCTCCACACGCCTTTTCAGACCCATGGCGCGGCGCTCCCGGAGATGGGCTGCCACATTGCCTGACGCTTGACGCTGACACTGACGCTGGGCTCCCGGCATAGGCTGCCACATTGCCTAACGCTTGACGCTGACACTGACGCTGGGCTCCCGGCATAGGCTGCCACATTGCCTGACGCTTGACGCTGACACTGACGCTGGGCTCCCGGCATAGGCTGCCACATTGCCTGACGCTTGACGCTGACACTGACGCTGGGCTCCCGGCATAGGCTGCCACATTGCCTGACGCTTGACGCTGACACTGACGCTGGGCTCCCGGCATAGGCTGCCACATTGCCTGACGCTTGACGCTGACACTGACGCTGGGCTCCCGGCATAGGCTGCCACATTGCCTGACGCTTGACGCTGACACTGACGCTGGGCTCCCGGCATAGGCTGCCACATTGCCTAACGCTTGACGCTGACACTGACGCTGGGCTCCCGGCATAGGCTGCCACATTGCCTGACGCTTGACGCTGACACTGACGCTTGACGCTGACACTGACGCTGGGCTCCCGGCATAGGCTGCCACATTGCCTGACGCCTGACACTGACACTGGCACTGGGTCAATGGTACGAACACTGTGCCCTTAGTATGGAAACTGGGCCCATGACACAATCACAGGTATCCTTAGTATGGGCACCAGAGACTTGATTATGTCTATACGCATCAAAGGCACAATGTTCACTTCCATGCAGTTATAGAGTGGTTCCTTGCAACTTCCCAGATAGTATAGGCACCAGAGCCATGGCACGAACACACGAACCCTTAGTATGAACACCGGAACCGTGGAAGGAGCACAGGAACCCTTAGTATGGCCACCGGAACCGTGGAATGAACACAGGGGCCCTTAGTATGGACATCGAAAACATGGAAGGAGTACAGGGACCCTTACTATGAACCTCGGAACCATGGAAGGAGCACAGGGACCCTTACTTCCATGCAGTTATAGAGTGGTTCCTTGCAACTTCCCAGATATTGAGACACAAAGTGGTGAGGCCCAACAAAGACGAGAACCACATGGTGATACAAGACGAGGGTGAAACGCAGCACTGAGAGATCCGCCAGGGCGGGAGGAACCACGCGGGGCGTCACTTCCGTCCATCACCGGAAGTGACGCCCCATGTGCACAAAGCCACGCCGCCGTTCGCTGCCCGGTCAGATGTCACGACATTCTAGGGGTCAAGTTCTCGCTGCCGGCACCCACGCAGGTCACACTGCCGTCTGCCAAGTTTTAGATGCGGACGTTTTGAAGCAACGCCGGAGATTCGAGTCCACCGGTAGCGTGTTGGGTCGGCAAGCTACGATGTGGCATCCACCCTTGGGTTGTGGTCGCATGCAGGTGCATTGACTGTCAGAAACCATGACGGGTGTCTGTCACGCACCGTAACAGTTGCATGTCAGACATCGTGGCGGTTATCTGTCCGATACCGAGGCAGTTGCATGTCAGACATCGTGGCGGTTATCTGTCCGATACCGAGGCAGTTGCATGTCAGACATCGTGGCGGTTATCTGTCCGATACCGAGGCAGTTGCATGTCAGACATCGTGGCGGTTATCTGTCCGATACCGAGGCAGTTGCATGTCAGACATCGTGGCGGTTATCTGTCCGATACCGAGGCAGTTGCATGTCAGACATCGTGTCAGTTATCTGTCCGATACCGAGGCAGTTGCATGTCAGACATCGTGGCGGTTATCTGTCCGATACCGAGGCAGTTGCATGTCAGACATCGTGGCGGTTATCTGTCCGATACCGAGGCAGTTGCATGTCAGACATCGTGGCGGTTATCTGTCCGATACCGAGGCAGTTGCATGTCAGACATCGTGCCGGTTATCTGTCCGATACCGAGGCAGTTGCATGTCAGACATCGTGGCGGTTATCTGTCCGATACCGAGGCAGTTGCATGTCAGACATCGTGTCAGTTATCTGTCCGATACCGAGGCAGTTGCATGTCAGACATCGTGGCGGTTATCTGTCCGATACCGAGGCAGTTGCATGTCAGACATCGTGGCGGTTATCTGTCCGATACCGAGGCAGTTGCATGTCAGACATCGTGGCGGTTATCTGTCCGATACCGAGGCAGTTGCATGTCAGACATCGTGGCGGTTATCTGTCCGATACCGAGGAAGTTACATATCAGACATCGTGGCGGTTATCTGTCCGATACCGAGGCAGTTACATGTCAGACATCGTGGCGGTTATCTGTCCGATACCGAGGCAGTTACATGTCAGACATCGTGGCGGTTATCTGTCCGATACCGAGGAAGTTACATGTCAGACATCGTGGCGGTTATCTGTCCGGGCAGTTGCATGTCAGTCATCGTGATGGTTGTCTACCAGACATCGTGACAGTTATCTGCCAGATATCGTGACAGTTATCTGTCAGACACCATGGCAGCGTGTCTCGTCGGCAGAGGAACTGTACAGAAGGCTGGGGAAAGTCAGAGCCAAATTGAAGCTGGTTCTTTCCGTGCGACGCCCATGCGTCAATGCTAAGCTCGTCCAAAGTTGGGGAAGGGGATAGGACAGAAGAGGAACTACCCATCTGTTTGTCTGCCCTGGTTTCTATGACCATGTTCGCCAGCTTATGCCCAGGTCCGGGATGACTTCCAAATACTCCATACTGCCACAGTCATCAGCTGGCGAGAGATCACCGCTCACCACACACCACCGCCGTATGTTGCGACAGACAGCCGGACACGATGTCTGCCGAGTGTGGCAGAGAGCCGGGCCGGTGTCTGCGGCAGACACGTCGGCAGACACGTCAGCAGACACATCGACAGACACGTCAGCAGACACGTCAGCAGACACGTCAGCAGACACGTCGGCAGACACGTCAGCAGACACGTCAGCAGACACATCGGCATACACGTCAGCAGACACGGCAGCAGACACGTCAGCAGACACGGGAGCAGACACGTCAGCAGACACGTCAGCGGACACATCGACAGACACGTCAGCAGACACGTCAGCAGACACGTCAGCAGACACGTCAGCAGACACGTCAGCAGACACGTCGGCAGACACGTCAGCAGACACGCCGCCGGCCGACATGGGCCAGATGGGCGGCCGGCGGCCGGCGGCGGCGCCACTGCCGGGTTTGAGCCATGCCAGGCGGTCGGCGGCAGACGTGAGCCACATGGCCCGCCTGCGCGCCAGACGGCGCTCCCAGCGGCGACGGCAGCCGACCTCCGCGCCGACCTCCCTCCCCCCCTACCCCTCCCCCGCCGTATGGGGGGGGTCGCACCGGCTGGCGCCGACAGGTCTGGTCGAGTCGGCAGAGGCGCGCCACCCTGTGATTTAGATTGGTCGTCGTGACCAGATCTGAACCATAAGCGGGGCAGCTGTGTTTGATGGCCGATCGTGGCCAGGCGCGCGGTCCCCCGCCCCCTCACGCTCCAAGTGCGTCGTCCGTCCCTAGGTCGTCCAGCCCAATATCCAGCCGGAAGCAGCACACATACGGTGCCTGCGTCCGTGTGTGTGTCGCTTGTCGAGCACACTGGTCACGGGTGGAGCAGTCTGGCGCTGATGATCTACAGAAGTAAAGTGTCGCCGATCGATTCCCAGAGATGCTTGCCAGTCGAACCTGACGATGCCGAACGAGGAAGGCTACTCGCGCGAATCTGTCCTGCATTTTATTAACATCAAGCATATTAAAGCATGCTCACAGGTGTCACTGGCAGGCCAACGACATGTTTTCAATTCGGCTCGCAGCAAACAGCCACAGCAGCTACAGCGCGTTTTTTTATAGTTGGTGATGGGAACCGTGGATGAGTTGTCATTGGACTCAATGCCACCAGTGTTTGGATGGGTACCAGCACATCAGACTGCCAGCGACCCCCAGTCAGCCGTTACATTCCCGCATGCGCTGGCCGGTGTCGGGCTCTATCCTGTCCAACGGCTGCCTCTGCTCCTTCTCACGCTTTCCCCTGCACTTCTCCACTCCTGCATCCGCACTGTCAAAGGCCTGCATCTGCACTTCCCCACGCATGTCTCCGTCCAGCCACGTGAGTTTCTATATTCCATGTCGTGCCGATCTCTGTGTTCCCCAGCTACGGTCGTCACCCCTCCCCCAGAGATAGACTGCCACCTCTCCGGAGACAGACTGCAGCCTGTCCTCAGGGATGAACCACGGCATCTCCAGCGACAGACTGCCCTCCCCACCAACAGACTTCTGAACCCCCAGCGACAAACTACTGAACCCCCAGCGACAGACTGCTGAACCCTCAGCGACAGACTGGCCTCCCCACCAACAGACTTTGAACCCCCAGAGACAGACTGCGGACTCCCCACCAATAGACTGCTGAACCCCCAGCGACAGACTGCTGAACCCCCAGCGACAGACTGCTGAACCCCCAGCGACAGACTGCTGAACCCTCAGCGACAGACTGGCCTCCTCACCAACAGACTCTGTACCCCCAGAGACAGACTGCGGACTCCCCACCAATAGACTGCTGAACCCCCAGCGACAGACTGCTGAACCCTCAGCGACAGACTGCGGACTCACCACCAACAAACTGCTGAACCCTCAGCGACAGACTGCTGAACCCTCAGCGACAGACTTCTGAACCCTCAGCGACAGACTGGCCTCCCCACCAACAGACTCTGAACCCCAACAACCAGCCAGACGGACTACCACCAAAACTTAACTAGCGACAGACTGCGAACCCCCAGCGACAGACTGCGACAAAAAATGCTGAACCCCACCAGACCTAACCCCAGCGACAGACTGCTGAACCCTCAGCGACAGACTGGCCTCCCCACCAACAGACTCTAAACCCCCAGGACAGACTGCGGACTCACCACACACCCCCCGACACCACCAACAGACTGCTGAACCCCCACACAGACTCAACCCTCAGCACAACCAAAACCCTCAACAACTGACTCCCAACAACGCTAACCCCAGCGCAACTGTGAACCCCCAGCGACAGACTGCTGAACCCCCAGCACAACTGCTGAACCCCCAGCGACAGACTGCGAACCCAGCGACAGCGCGTGCCCCTCAGCGGGACTCCACACCGACGACCAGCCGGGCGGCGCCGGGAGAGATCGAGATGCCGGCGGCCACTGAGCTGGTAAACACAGCGCCGGCAGCCGGCGCCCGTATCTCGGCCGGATGCAGGTACCCGGATCGACACGGCACGCGCCTGTCCAGCTCCCAACACTCTGCTGCTCTGTTGTCCAACCCTCTTCCCGTCGACCACGGGCCCCACCACGGGCCGGACGTCTTCCCTCCTCACGTCGTCTTCCCTCCTCTCGCCGGCTGCCCTGATCTTTCACTTCCACATGGACCGCTAGACCACCATGCGGGTGTTCGTGTTTCGTTGCACCACTTTCGAATGTCGTAGAATAGCATCGCAAATTTTCCATTGCAAATCGTTGAAATCTTTTGTAGCTGCATCAAGATCATACGCACCTAGAGGTATAAAACACACGCGATTCACACCCAGGGGCAATGGAATCAGTGGAACAGCGGATCGCTGTGCTCCCATTGGCAACGCCATTAGGAATGACACTTTGACGTTGACCGCAAAGATATTGCACAGAATGTTCTGCAATTATTCTTCAATGTTAAATGGAGGTGAGTAGTCTGGAGGACAAGGTGGCCGTCTTCCAACCGAAAGGTTGTGGGTTCCAGTCCCACCTGTTCCTCCGTCCTTCCACCTGTCCCACTCTTCGCTGGCGACCAATCGGCGAGAAAGCGAGAGAGAGAGAGAGAGAGAGAGAGAGAGAGAGAGAGAGGGGAGAGAGAGAAAGAGAGTGGCGATTCTATATGACACGGAACAGTCGGCGCGTCGTAAAGCCTATCACCATTATTGTTCGTAACCATACGTTCGTGATCAATGTTTTGGAACTCTGGCATGCTGCCGCTCGATACTGATACCGCAGACGTCATTCCATACATCATATATACATCAAAACTATGGTTGTGCACACGTCCAGCCTATATCCAGAACTATATGTATATCCGTATGTTCACGTGTTGAGTAGGGTATTATGGGGTACCGTGTTCCTTTTTAATAGGCACTTCTAGCGATAGCCAGCATTCGCCACGCAAAACGCTCATGTCTTATTGTCATGTCCGGCTGAATTTTGGGCATGCTGAAGACTCAAGAAACATTCAAGCAAGGGTTCAATAGGGTTTACGATGTATTTGAAACCAATCCCAGCTCCCATTTCTTCTGCTTCTCGAGCAGAGTGGGGGTTCGAAGGTGCTGGAAAGAGTGCCAGCGTCTAATGGACACTGCCTGTCGTGCATGAGTATCGTCGCATCGGATACAGGTCACTCCATTATCCCGCAATGAGTCAAGTGTCAAGCCACTTCAAACTTCGAAAAGGATCGGGTGTGGATGACGGATGCAGCAGACGCTCAGCTCAATTGTGTCCGTGGTCAGCTGACTGACCTTAAAATGGCAGAGCGCCAGCTTCACTCAGCAACATCAGGGTATTCATGGAGTTTGTGTGGGCTCACCGAAGTTACACTTCCTAGACGCGGGAAGCTTACGCGGCTTTAAAGCCTGTCTGGATTAAAAATTGGGTACGATTCTCGTGGTATAGAAAGGTGGCGACGTGACCAGCGTTGGACACCTCAGGCTGCCTTCTATTATGATCCCTCAATTGTGCTACTGTTGCCCACGTGCAGGCAAGCGCGCCCATTAAATCAGAAGTAATGGTTATGGCCTCCAACTCAAACAAAAGGGCAACCCTGCCAAGTGTCCCACTGGCGCATTGCATGCACACGGTCTTTCACATGGCGATGGCGTCGTTGGACCAAGCTCCGTTCGTCACTATCGACCAAACTCGGCTGCGCGTGCTCATGTAATCAGAGACCGTGTGAACCGGTCCCACGTGACCCCCCTCCCCCACAAACGGCGCCCACCCCCCATCCGACCAGGCGGGCGTAAAAAGCGAGGTGGCGCGACGTGGCACAAAGCACTCGCGGCGGCCGTCGAAATCGGATCGGCCGCCGGCTCGCCGAAGGGCTTGTTTATTGATGGTCGCCACTGGCCAGGTCTCGCGGACATGTGACCAGCCGGCGTATAAACAGCGGGTGGGGGCGTTCCCGAGCCCGACCCAGGCGTGGTCGGGCGGCCGTCTCAGCAGCGGCGGCTGTCCGCCGTGGCTGCCGACCGGTCCGACCGGCCACGTCCTCTCCAGGCGAACTGATGCAACCGGCGCCGTGATGGCCGCCTCGCTCGGCAGACGAACGGTGCCGCTGCGAACATCGACGACGCCACTGCCGGCGCTACCTGCGCCGCTCTGGAGATCAAGGGGTCGCTCCAGAGATCAACAGCGGCGCGGCGCAACTGAACAGCGTCACTCCAGGTGCCACCCATATCGCTCTGGAGATGAGGGCAGTCGCTCAAAAGACCAACAGCGCAACTGCATAAATCAACAGCGTCACTCTGGAGACTGATAAAACATTATTCCGAAAGCCAGTCGCGACACTCCAAGGTCGGCGACGTCGCTGCGGAGACCTGCCGTGCCACCCATGATCTTCAAATTGCAAGTGTCTCCTCATTCCAGTGCAACTTCCTGTCGTTTGGTGGGTGCCAGTGGGGAATGAGGCACCCAAATGACCGCTCTCACCCTCCGTCGCACTCGGGTGTTCTCTAGCAGGGTGCATAATTCAACAAGTCGAGATAGATCAGCCACCCCAGGTGCTTTCTGGCATGATTTTCTGGCGCATGTTTCAACAAGTCGCGATAGATCAGCCACTCAGGCCGATGGCTGTGCGCACCCGAGTTCCACCCGAGTGGCATCAGCAGCTGATGCTGCTGGACCTCGGAGCCCACAGCGCTGGACACCCCTGACGTGCACATCGTCCGGACGTCATCTTCATTAGCACGTGGCCGGGTTTCGGAGGGACAAATCTACTACGGAGCATGCCATGCCCTGCATTCGATAAATTATGGTGCCTTCCTCTATCTGGAAAACATCATTCCGCGCTCTAAGTCACCGCCATGAGTCTACACATCCGCCAGCTTGTGTTGCTCCTCTTCCCGCTTCGACATCATACCTATGTATGTGGAAGTGTGCGTGAATCAATGAGAGAAAAGGAAAAGAAAGAGATATAGGAAGATAAATAAACATGGGGAGGGACAAAGAGAGAAAGACAGAGATAGAAAGGGACGGCAAGGAACAGGCAGACAGGACACTGGTTATCCTAACAAAAGGGGCAAAGACAACGCCTCCTTCTTTGATGGGTCATTATTCAAGAGGAAATGCTCCTTTCTAGGTCGTCTATCGACGTACTAAGTAAAAGTGCGAGAAAGAAGCACTTTCTTTGCCTTACGTATCATCAACATTGCCGTACGTACCATCAACCTTTTTCAAAGGCCAACGGTCATGCAGTAAGCGAGGTCTGTTCGTCTACACAGAATGCAGATTGGGGACGTCCGAGAAAAAAAAACATGGAAATATTTCTTGGATGTACACAAGTTAATGAAAAGGGTAGCGAAGAAAGTCAACTGTGCATACGTGGTATCTCAGCACAGTTTCTGAAAGGCTGATATTAATGAAGCGACATTGCCTATCGAAATCCTTCATCCATTGATTACTTTGCAGCCACCTGGAAGGTGCCACATATTTGGCAGCGAAGAAAACAGTCCACTCCCGTTCACTTCATCGCTTCAGAGACAAGCATCACTTCAGAACGCCTGCGAGTTCTTTATAGGAGAATATTCAGCTGAACTCCTGGTCATCTCATCAAGGAAACTGTCTGGTTAAAAAGGAGCCAAAAGTGCCGACAGTTAGGTTTCGGTAAGTTCAACAAACTTCTTGGATACGCGTTTAGCACGGAGCTTCCTTAGTCTTTAGAATCTAGCTACCCTTCCTAGAAATATAATTATGGTTGTTTTACCCTAAACCTTTCGTCCAATTTGAACCCTTAGGCTCTTTATTTGTGCTTATTCTTTCATGCATTTGAGGTCACAACAATGATCGTCAAACTTCTCATTTGGACCCTAAGCACGGTGCATACTGTGCATTTGTACCACTCAAGAAACCCACCTTCCTTCACGCCATCCTTTCGTTTATGGGTTTTTCAGTAGCGATGAGTGTTCCGGTAGTGAGACCTTGAAACTCCGTCACAACCCACTGACAGAGTCGAGAATTACTCACTGTGATGTCTTCCCCAGCGTGCACCAGAATATCGGTACTCCAGACGGAGCAGAGTTGGCGCAAAAACCAACTTCCGGAGCCGGGATGAGCCCACCGGAACAACTTCGAACACACTCGAGCTGTACCAAGCGTGGATAGTCTATCGAACTGTCGATCTACCCTTATCTACTTCAGCTTCGGTAAATATTGCCAGCCTACCATCTGTACGGTGACACGGGCTGTTATAGCTCTCACCGAATTATTGTGGTGCTATTATACCTTTAGATGGCAGCATCGTGCAGTGCGCCTGCATTGCAAATTATTTTGGTTGATTATTGCGGAATTAGACATGTCTGGTAATAAACGAAGGCTTTCCATCAGTTGCTCTCGGGGAAATCATCAAAATTGTGGGCAGTGTTTTCGGGGAAATCGGGTGCTGTCTTGGCTGACTCATGCTCACATGACATGTTGTGCAAGGGAGTTTTTGACCTTAGGTTTGTGCTATCATATATATATATATATATATATATATATATATATATATATATATATATATATATATGAGTGTGTGTGTATGTGTGTGGTGGTCTATCAGCATCTCCTGGGTTGGCTGACTATGCTCTAGCGCAATTATTACACTTCCGCCGTATTTCTTCGCTGAACACTGAACTCTTCTTTTCGCAGTATTTCCACGTGGCAAGCGGTGCCCATGGCAGCAGGCCATTTTCATGCTGAGGACTATTCATCGACCGGTCCCGACGTGTGCAGATTCATCTCTCCGATAATCCTAGTTGCGACACACGAGATGGTTTCAAGCTTTGCGTCGTTGTCGTCGTCGTTGTCGGACACTACGCCGTTGTTTTTGTGATATAGGTTCTACTGTTGATATGTTTGTATTATACTGCATGCTATTATGCTCGTATACCATACTGCGATCAAAGTACTATTCGATGATTTTTTTATTTATAAAAAAACATTGGATTCTGGTTATTGCTGGAGTGGCTTTATGAACCATGATCCAATTGCTAAGCAGAGCTTGTTGCGTGAACCATGGCCCCACCACCCGATCCATGAATTCCAGTTCAACAGCAGAATTTTTACCGAAAGTTTAACGTGCCGTCAATGCACCAACACGACCGCCCGCTTGCTCGTGCCCGGCCTTATCGGGCCAGCTGCTAACTGACCCTCCCGATCGGGGGCTAAATGTGGGTGCGAGAACGACTCGAACCCTGTGTTGCCAGGACAAGGGAGACCAGCGCAGGCCAGCGCTCTAACCAACTGAGTTACCGGGGCGGGTTGATGATACGTTGCATGATAAAAACAAGCAAAATCTGCATTTACCTAAGCTAGTACTTACAGAAATCATGCTAAAATCATTACACATTTCCACCACCAACATGTAAAAGAACGAATACTTGCGTCTTGGCTGATGCAGACTGTGAAATGGTGTATATATTTCCCGTTCACTGGTCACCTGTTCTGAATGTCGCACGCGACAATCGCCGGCGTCGACGAAACCTCACATACCGCCAGACCAACTACCGCCAGACCAACTACCGCCAGACCAACTACCGCCAGACCAACTACCGTCAGACCAACTATCGCCAGACCAACTCCGCCAGCGGGACAAACTACCGTCAGCGGGACCAACTATCGCTAGCGGGACCAACTACAGCCAGACCAATTACCGCCAGCATCCGTGACCACCAGCCAAGTCCGCATAGCCGTGACCACGCGTCGTGTCGGCACGTATCCGCCACTCCTGCCAGGGCGTCCTGCCGGGGCGGCATGTCACCATCGGATGGCAGCGCCCTGTCCTGTCCAGCCTGGCCTGGCCGGGGCGTCCTGCCGGTGTCGGCGGCAGGTCACCATCGGACGGCAGCGCCCTGTCCTGTCCAGCCTGGCCTGGCCGGGGCGTCCTGCCTGTGTCGGCGGCAGGCCACCACCGGATGGCAGCGCTCTGTCCTGTCCAGCCTGGCCTGGCCGGGGCGTCCTGCCGGTGTCGGCGGCAGGTCACCACCGGATGGCAGCGCCCTGTCCTGTCCAGCCTGGCCTGGCCGGGGCGTCCTGCCTGTGTCGGCGGCAGGTCACCACCGGATGGCAGCGCCCTGTCCTGTCCAGCCTGGCCTGGCCGGGGCGTCCTGCCGGTGTCGGCGGCAGGTCACCACCGGATGGCAGCGCCCTGTCCTGTCCAGCCTGGCCTGGCCGGGGCGTCCTGCCGGGGCGGCAGGTCACCACCGGATGGCAGCGCCCTGTCCTGTCCAGCCTGGCCTGGCCGGGGCGTCCTGCCTGTGTCGGCGGCAGGTCACCATCGGACGGCAGCGCCCTGTCCTGTCCAGCCTGGCCTGGCCGGGGCGTCCTGCCTGTGTCGGCGGCAGGTCACCACCGGATGGCAGCGCCCTGTCCTGTCCAGCCTGGCCTGGCCGGGCGGACCTGTCACTGATGTGTACGCTCTCCATATAGTGTACTGCTGGAGCGCGCTGTTGTTAGCCGGTCTCCAGAGCTCAAAAAGTCGAGTGGCGGAGGTCGCCCGGCGGTCGGGGCGATCAGACTGGTGGCCGGCATGCAGAACTGGTGTCGATTCCGACGCCGTCCGGGCCCAAGCTCTGCCGTTATTGTGCAGCCGCGCGTGCGATGACACACGCCGTACCGAGAAACCATGAGGTGACTGGAAACGCGCCAGCCACCGAGAAGCCTTCGCCCGGGATAATCTTTAACACTTGGGATATTTTGGATAGTGTCGGAACAGCCGCCACCAGCGAGTTCAGACGTTGCGCACCCTTAAATGAAAAACAAGGCTAGGCAGTATATACAATTTTGGCTAAATGTCTTCTTGGGTCAGGCCAATATGACGTCATGAAACCGTACCTTGACACTGCTATTTCGCCACCAATGATCCGATTATGAAAGGTCAAAATCAAGAAGTGCGCGTAACTGAGAGCACGTTGAATATGGGTAGCATGAACCTCATGTACAAGGATGATGTAGGGTACCAACTTCATCGATACATGACCTGATTCGAGCTCATGCGAGGCCAAGTGTGCTAATGCTTCGCGTGCGTGATTTTCTCGTGTTTCGAAGGACGCCTGCTAAGGCACGCCTGAAGGTCGAAGGTACGACTACAATGGCAAGGTACTCATTTGTTGACCCTGCACCCAGCAATGATCCAGTACATGAACATGAATCATCCCTGATGTCATTGGATGGCCTGTGTTTTTTGAAAATTGTTTGTTTAATTGCTCACAATTTCACTTTCTCATTTTTCTGGAGTAAACATGGACGCTCAATTAGAATTAGCCATAAATATGCCGTTGCACATTTAACGCTACATTTTGTGTGCCAAAACTCGGATTAGGAGTTGAAATCTTTTTAGTTATATTTGAGACAATAGGTGAACAATGCTTTATACAAAGCGTAATTTGTGTGCCAAACACACATGGCGTGCACCAGGTGTACACAAATGTGCCATGACCACATACGACCGCCTTCGACCTTAACATGATGCTACCACACACGTGTGGCAAGTGCAAGTGACATATGTGGCAGGCTTTCTATTTTGTATCAGTAATCACTCGTAGAAACACTTTTTGGAAAAAAGTTTTGAAGATAACTGCTCAAGAAATATTCGAACTGATTTTACTTGACCTAACGTGTGACGCGATCGACAACCTCATGCTCAATGAAATCAAGTTTGAACCGATTCATTTTGTTATCTGCTTAGTTTCAATTCAATCAATTCCTTGCTTTCGGAGGTATGCGGGGAGGGCAAAGTCCAAGTTACCTAAATACTGGTGTATGAAGAATATGCAAGTGGCAGCTGGGTTAAACACATCAATGACATTTATCATTCGGATCCCTCAGTACAGTTGACATTCGGAGGCGACATCTCCCCTGACGTGGTTGGGTTCTAAGGTGTCGACCCCTTCTGTCGGCAGAGCTGGTGACCTCGCGACCAACTTCGTGCCCAGCCCTACGCCGCTTATGTCACATGACAATTTTGTTGAAAATGCGTGAATATGAACGCCGGGAAAATTACGACGTGATCCAAGTTCAATTGTTAGAGATAAGAAGCGGAAATGCGAAAGGAGAGTTGACCACTGAATTATTCAAAATAGAATAATGCTTCGATTTCTAATAACAGCGTACGCTGTTTTTCACTCACCAATGTCAGGAGGTCGATGCGAAAATTTGAATAATATCACTGGCCCTATCTGTTGCAAATGTAGTGCAAATTATAAAAATAAAAACGGTCGTATGACGTTTTATTGCAGTGTTTGAACAGCATTGCGAACATTCAGTTATGTAGGGTACATTTGAGACGTACAGACATAAAGACATAAAAGATCACTGCAACCATGAGCCACAAGGGCCCTTCTTGGTTGCACTGGTCACTCAGCTAGTTGCCCACCAAGCCCGTCGATCAGCCCTCCCTGGAATACTGAAAAGCAAGCCCTCTATTCTTATAATGATTGGCTATGTTCGCTATGCTATGCTGATGTTCAGTGTGCTGCTACTGACAATGGTTTTTGGTAGCTGCTTACACTGGTGATGAAGAAAGACTGTCTTAGCCTTGTCCTGCTGCGGTTAACGTTAATTTTGAATTGATGACCTCTAATTGCATCATTTCTGTTAAATTAAAACATTTCCCTGAAAAAAAGTCTTACCCTGACCATGGACAAATTTAAAGACCTCGATGAGATCTCCTCTCAGCCTTCTATATCTAAATGAAAACATATTCAATTTCCTCAATCTTTCCTCATATGCCAGGTTGCTTAAACTATTAGCAATTTTTGTATACGGATACACAATTCATAATATTTGACACGCCATTGGGATAAGCTGTATTTAGCCTGCCATCATATTTCATCCCCTATAGTTAAAGATATTTGAGGTCATGTTTTCAGGAAATTCACAAAGATACGGTGTGAATAACACGAGAATAGCAACATAGACATGAGTGGCAGAAGGACCAGATGACTCTCCTCAACAGCAACAGCATGACATATTCCTCGCTTGGCTGCCGGCTACCAAATGGAACATGGCAGAACTGGTTTTATTTATCAGCAAGTGTACCATGTGTGCATTAGTTCAGTGGGCGGCTGTTGGAGGCGTCACGGGGCTGCGCGAGCCGCTAACATTACACCGCGTCTTGTGCAGGTGGTCTGCCTCGAACAGGTGACGCTGCCGCAGCTAGGCAGCCGTCGGCCGGCATAACTCGGACGAGAAGGAGCATTTGGCTGGAGAGCCGCCACCCGAGTGTGCCGATGGCGCAGCCGGTGTGAGTCGGCACGTACGGTACGGTAGCGCGTGTCAGGTGTGCCGCACAGCTGACACGCGAGTTCGCGTCTGAAGGCCGCTCCGGCAACTGCCGGCTGACGACTCTCCCACCGGCCGCAGAGAGGGCGACTGTAGTCCCACGGATCAACCCGCAGAGAGGGCGGGGGCTCCCGGGTGGCGGGGCGACTGTAGTCCCACGGATCAACCCGCAGAGAGGGCGGGGGCTCCCGGGTGGCGGGGCGACTGTAGTCCCACGGATCAACCCGCAGAGAGGGCGGGGGCTCCCGGGTGGCGGGGCGACTGTAGTCCCACGGATCAACCCGCAGAGAGGGCGGGGGCTCCCGGGTGGCGGGGCGACTGTAGTCCCACGGATCAACCCGCGGAGGGGGCGGGGGCTCCCGGGTGGCGGGGCGACTGTAGTCCCACGGATCAACTGCAGCCACTCCCAACCCCCACCGACGCGGTCTTGGTCCAGAGACACATCAGGGACGTGGGACGGTGCGTTGCCCACCCCGCTGAACGGAATGTTTAGCTGAAGGTGCCCCTTCAGAAATTCGTCACCTAACAAAGTCCTGGATCGGACAGCTGTCTGCAGCCCCCTTCATCCAGCAGTGGCTGGGTAGAGGGGGACCGCCATAGGGAGTATGCAGATCCCAAGGAAATGTCGCAGTTTCGAGGGGGAAAGCGCCCATCCACCAGGCTCTATGCTTCCGTGAACGTCCTTGTGGTGGATCTGGGCTATTCATGAGACCACGTGTTCAGCTGCTCGGGCAGTTCCAGTGGCTACCATCTGATCCAGTCGAAATTCCCCCACGGTCGGGTCACGGGTCAGAGATCATGGGTCCCATAGTCAGCGCCGGTGGCCCCAGCCGGCTGGTAGACAGACAGTCGCCTGGTATGAATCATGGGGAGCACATGGATCAAACAAGCAGAGGTGTCGTTTTATCAAAATGACTGAGCACGAATCATTTTGATAAAACGCACGAATAAAACGCACGAGCGTTTGGTAAAACGCTCAAACGCACGAAGATATTTGGTAAATTGCATGTGCGCTGGGCAATGGAAAGCAGGCGCTTGGTACATATACACGGACGATGCTATCACGCGTCAGGAGCGGATACAGAAGAGAGGCATTCGGAGCATGTGCCTCCCCCCGATTGAAAGGTGGCGCCCTCCTGACAGGGAAAAGGGGCCAGTTTGTGGAGGCTTGAGTGCACTCCCCTCCACCACCTCCCCACTCAGCTGATTGTTTTCAGCCATAGGCGCCCAGCACGCTCGAGTGCACATTAGGCTGGGTCATGGGTGGGTCGATGTTAAGTTTTCAAAAACGGCTAGTGAAATTATCACGACAAATAGCATTCTGATCTCACATGATTTTTTCTGATTTTTAAAATCAATTCTAGGGGTGGCTCCCGCCGATTTTTAAGGACCATGTTTGCCAAAATTGACACCAAATTAGAATTTTGTGCATGATGGAATTTATCTAAGTGCTTCAAACTTATGTCATGGGTAGTATCGTGTGTCTTTTATCATATGTGCGAGTTCCTTAGTCCTGTCGCTTGTGGTTGTAGAGATATTCGTGTCATTAAGTCGTTTAATCGAGCGCAAATGTGGGGAAACGACGAAAGGTAACATCACCTTCAAGCATGCTTCCCGTGTCTAACTGACACCTAGAGGCATCACCAGAAAACGCGAGTGGGGGGGGGGGGTGGACTTCAATCGTCCCCGGCGATCGGCCCAGCTTGCATACCTACTTCCGCTACATCGACGTTCTGTATATATTCATGAAAAAAATCAAGTGGATCAGCCCCCCCCCCCGTCTAGTTGCGAAGCTTACGGCTGGAGCCCCCTATGCCAATCCCTGATGACACCCCTGTCACTATTAAACGTTTTACCTTCCAAGTTCCACCAGACGTTTCAGGTGTCGGCGCTCCAGGAAGTCCGATCAACGTTGCTACCAGTTCACACTGAAAACGCTGGTGACACACATCCGTCTTTCTCGTTAGAATGACTTTGGTATGGGCTGTGGCTTGTGAAATCGAACTTCAGCTAAAGCCGCACAATGACTATCACTAACAGGAAACGACATTTTCCAAGTCAATATGATTTATTCTTTCGCAAACAGGCCTGCGAAATTCGGATCACCAACACAAGTACACACCTGCACACAACTTGCTTTCATCCATTCCAGCCATCCTATCTGGTCATCTACAAAACGTCAAAATCAAAGTCCTGCTTGGACTGAAAGGATGGCACCGCTAGCCTGTGGCTCATCTTCGCACAGATGAATCCATGCCGCGCAGCATCGCTCACAACGGCCCCAGATGCCTCCGTGACACATTTTACAGCCCTCTCTACCGCCTGGGTGTGCACCGGGTACATCGGTACACGTTCCCCCGCTGCGTCCAGGTCTCCCTCACTTGTTTACAGCGTCAGGGGGGCTCAGTTATGACCTCCTGATCCCAGTTGATTAGCTCCGTGTACTTTGTTGCCGCAAACCTAATTTTTGGCAGTCCGTACGGTCTTACGTCATCTGCGTCTTCTGTTCTGTTCAGCCGGCACTCGATTATGATCCTGACCGCCTGCTCTCTGATCGTCACATCGCTGTCGCATAGCATGGCCAGCAGCAGTGATTCAGGGTTGGCCCGGTAGGCGTTTCTCTGAATGACCGGCTGGATTACCTCTTGCACGCGGTCCGGGAGATGTCTGAGCAGTTCTACACTGCGGCAGAACGGGTGTGATTTTATATAAAACCACATCGGGGCATAGTGATTCACGACAAAATGTACCAGGATTGTTATCTGGTTTGGTCGTCGAAACGTACAAGCGCAAAATACGGGCAGCGAGAGTAAGCCACCTGGCCATATTCAGGGGACCGATCCTTCTGGTCGCTAACTCCCTCGGGATGCACCAACCCTGAACGGCGATAGCCAGCTGATGCTAAATAAGCTGATCGGTGCTGAGGTCTTTCACGATTTCCTCGGGTAGATCTTGGACCTGACCCGGCACAGGCTCATACGCTGTGACTGGCCTTTGTTCCAAGTCACCTGCCAGTTGCGCACCGATCGGTCCACTGAATGACCGCGGACCCGTTGTACCGCCGTCTAACTCATTGAAAATTGCTCGGAAATTTAGTTCATTTTCGTGCAACTGGCATATGAACCAATGGACGGCTTTCCCCCAAAATAATTCAAATATACGGCACACTCCACGATGCCGCCCAGTATTCACAGCCGTTCTGTCTGCCCCGATTACGACAACTCCACCACCATATTCGGCAGCGACGGCATGGAGCTCTCTAAAGATATCACACGCCTTTCCTGACGCTGGGGTGAAGTGAGTTAAATACCCGCTGCCGGGCTCGGTCACAACAGCAATGTGCTCTTCCTGCGGTTTTGTTTTTGATGGGCCGGCTTCGTCTCGTTCGATCATTACATACGACATATCCTTTCGACCGTCAGAATACAACCCTGTAACACCTGTATCAAACGCTCTAGATTTCCTCTTTTCTGAGCACGACATATCCACTACCTCGGATATTCAATAAATGTCCTGCAGTGCGTGCAGAGCGCCCGACCCACCACCCTGCCGCGGACGTGTCGACTGCGATATGCCCCCGAGCGACCTACCCGGCGATCACATTACGTGATCCGTGTAGCTGACGTCATACTAGCCCCAGGGACGGGGGTGTCTCTGAGTACAACACGCCGTTAGAAGCGGTGCCAGTGCTGCTGTTACCGAATGTTGCGATAATGCCAGATTTAGTTCAAAATAGTACGAAATCGCTTTCACAAACTGCACAGCGCACAGATGAGTCGACCGCGAACTTTTGTATGGCCTAGTGTATCGCACACAATCGACTGGATCAATTGGTCTACGTATATATGGGGAACGGAGGTATCTAGAAGCCTGGAACATGTGATTTCGGAAAGAACATATCTGCTGTAGTCACCTTTTATCATTTCCCCGCATTCGCGCTTCAGGAAAGCGTTGGGAAAGGATGTTTTCATTCATGGTTCTTCTTGCGCTCAATAGATGGCGTTGCCAAAACCCGACTTAATAAAATGAATATCTCGACAACCACATGCGATAGGACCACAAAACTTACACATATGATGAAATGCACCCAGAATTACCCACAACGGAAGTTTGAAGCACATGGAGAAATTCTATCCTCCTGAAAAAGGCGATTTGGTACAAATGTTGGCAAACATGGTGTAACAAAACTAGAGCGGGCCACCCCTAAAATTCCATTAAAAAATCTGAAAAAAATTAATGTGAGTTCAGAATGATATTTGTCACGATAATTTCACTAGCCGTTTTCAGGAACCAAGTGATGACCCACCCTAGCTGCACATCCCCCACTCCAGCTGAACGGATTTTCAGCCGAAGGTCCCACTCCAGGGACGTTTACAGTGCCGCTGCTTCGAGGAAATAGGCACTTCTCACTGAGGAACATTATTAGGCTCATTGTTCGGGCACGGATGATATCGAGTGCGCAAAATATGAACGATGTTGCGCCATCAACAGGCCAGCACGAAGCAGGACCAGATCACGGAGGTCTTATTTGGAAAAAAGTAATCGGTTTTGTAAAAGTGGAAACCACGCAGTTACACTAGCTCACGATTATTACAACTGTATCCTACCTTCAAAATATAGTGATTAGTTACTGAAACATGCTAAATATTCTTTAAATACCAAGTATGGGGAAACAAGTCATAAATTAGTACATAAAAAAGTACTTTCAACTTCACACTTCTTGCTGGACATGGGACTCTTTTCACGACTGCTGAATTATTTTGTAATAGTAGGCTTATTTTTCTGGTGCGAGTGAAATACTTAGTGTTACTGTTCAAACAAAATTCTTCAACTTCCGGAATGTGCGTGTGGGAGAGGGGGTGTAAGCTCATTATTACCGCCTCGCTAATGGGTAGGTGGTTTGTCCTAGTTTCCATGATATAGTATTATACGTCTTTAGGATGTTCCCGTTGTAAATGTTTACCGATATCGATGAGCAGAAAGAAAGAGCAAGAACGAAACTTACTTGCTGGTCCATGGGAAAAGAAGTCATATGATTGATGTTGGAGAAGATGAGAAAAGGGAAAGACGATCGCTGGTTGAAGATTCTTTGATCCGGTGTATGGCAGACCAAAATTGGCAGGCTGACAGACTGGCATAAAGAAAAACGCAATCAATGAAAATACATGGCATTGTGTTCATCCTCATGGCCTAACTCCAGCACATAGATGATCGGTCGCTTCGAACATTTCTGTAGTACACATCGTGAATATTAGATTGTCTGCCACTTGAAATGAAATGATATAACTAAATCACGTGACATCCGGCTGAAACAAAATGAAAACACTCATTTTGAGGATAAACAAGTCGACAGGTGTCATATTCGACAGGTGCCAAATAAGTGACAAATAGCCGACAGGTGATAACACACTGCACCCCATGAAGTCATAACGCGCTCAGACTTAAGATCCACAGGGGCCAATCCTGAATTCAATTCGATGATTAGTCCTCTTCTTCCCATGTTTTTGGTCGCTAAGAAATCCGGATAACCGCTTACCTTTGATGCACTTCATTTCTGATTAAATACCCTCCCAGATTGACCACCGAACTGGGTCTCTATCTGGGTGTTATTTTAGATCTTTCGGTTTTTCGTCGTCCTCGGATATGTTTTAGGGCTCCAGACAATCTTTGTTAAGGGGCGTGGCACATTTTTGAAATTCCTACTCATTTGTTTTATTCGAGTTTTATTGCTTGTGTGTGAACCAAATATTTTTCAAGGTATTGGCGCGCTTTCGCAAACACCGACGTGTTTATTTAGTGCGCGATCTTCTTGTTCCTTTTCTAGGACCATCCCGATTTTTGAGGGCCCTAGCCTGTTTTTTAGGCACACACGCGGTCGTCCTGACACACAGGTTTTTGAGGCAGGTTGTGTTGTCTTTTTTAGCTCCTGGTGAAGGCCCTGCCGCTTTTTTCCACACTGGGAGGCCAGGTGTATTTTCGTCCTCCGGCGGTGCTCTCAGGGTCTCGCTGTGGTATTTGGAATTCCTCGCTCATATTTGTGGGACAACAGCACGATATTGGGGGCTCCGGTATAATTTCTCGGTGTCTTGGCGTGACTCTTTCGGCCCGGGCGCGTGGTTCCGGGGGGATCCGACGCCAGTTTTCTGGGATCGACGCAATTTTTGGTGACTGATTCTGAATTGTGTGAAGTCCGAGCGACGGCCTGATTTTTCTGGCCTTCGGCGACATTTTTCTGTCCCGTCGTGACTTGTGGAGCTCCGGTACGTTTTTCGGTGCCGTATGTGATTTGTTAAGGATGTTTGAGATAAGGAGCGATTTTCCTGGCTCGGTTATTCATTTTTTAGGAATATCGTTATTTTGGAGGGGTCCGGCTTGATTCTTATCCGGTTCTGACTCGATTTGGAGGCCACGGTGCGCTTACTTGGAGACATCGACGCCATTTTTTTAGACCCAAGTGAGTTATTGATGTCTCAACCAGAATTTACCGACAGGAATGTTGGGTCCCAAACGCGATATTTGGGGGGTTTGGCGCTATTTCACGGGGCTCGTTATACTTATCCGGGCCCAAATACGGTTTTGGCGTTCATCGGCACAAATATTCGGGCCCAGTGCACGTTTGTTTTTGGTGTCCGTTGTATTTATGAATAACCCCTAGTTTTGGGGGCATCGTCGCGCGTATATCTTCCCTTAGAACCATTCTTGGGGATCCCGGAGCGGTTCTTGGGTTCTTGGGAGCGCACCTCTTAAGGATGGAAAGGGACTTAGCTCTTTAGTAAGCCACTGCGGCTGTTCAACAAGTTTGTTTTGTCCCAGCCGATGACACCCCTCAGACAAGAAAGCCCCTCAGGAGAACTTTCTTTTGGGACCTGTTCTGAATTTTCCGTCGCTCGGGTGGACACGATGGAGTACCTCTGTTAATTTCTAATGTTCATTGCTATTTTTGTAAGCCTCCGGGGCAAGACTTGTGGCTCCCGGTACGGTTCTTCGGGCTCCCGGTGCATTTCCCTCGGTGATCTAACGCGCATGTTTTCCGGGACACGACGCCATTCTTGGCGTGTTTGGCGCCGTTGTTTTGTTGTGGCCGGAGAGTAACATTCCGGGAAGAAGTTGAGTTTTGGGAAGTCAGCTGCGACCTGCGGGGCTCCGGCGCTACTTTTTCGGCCCATAGTGTGACTTCCAAGGGTAGCGGCGCGACGTTTTGGGGTCCAAGTGCGCTTTTTGGACCCTGTCGTCATTTATTGCGATGTCTATCGCGAGTTTTAGTGGACTCGACATGTCTTCGGGGGCCAAACGCGTCTTGGTTTCTATTGGAGCGATTGCTTGGACCCTAGAGTGATTTCCCGTGTCCAAACTGTTTTTCATTGCGCCGGCTTCATTTATTGAGTGTTTCCGATGCGACGTTTGGGGCAACGGTGCGACCTGTCGAGCTTCTAGCGTGATCTTGACGGTCATGGGCGTAACTTTTTGGTACCTTCAGGCCCAGCATAATCTTCAGGGGCTACCTCGTCATGCTAAACCTTTTAGGATCCCCGTTGTGATTTTCAAGAACCCCGCCACGACTTATTTTCGGCCTCCAACGTGATTTGTAGGGCCCAGGAGCGAACCTTTGAGAACCACAGCATGATTTTCAAGGGTCCAGCTCGTATATATATTTTTTTTTTGGGGGGGGGGGGGCACCCAGCGCGATCATCAGGGGTCACGGTCCTTTGGAACCCAGCCTTGGGCCCGGCCAGACCTTTTTGGGGCCCAACATCATTTTCTGGGGGCTCGGCAATACTTTCTGGCTCCCAGAGTTATTTCCAGGGTCCCGGTCCGACCTGTTAAGGCCTTAACGCGATTTTCTGGAGCCCTGGTGCGACTTATCGGGGTTCCGGTTCGACTTTTTGGGGCCCAATCGGTATTTTCAGGGGCTCCGTCCCACATTTTGGAGCCCTCAGCTTAGGGTCCCGGAAGGATATTTGAGCCTCACAATGTGATTTTCATGGGATTTGGTGGGATTTCTGGGGGAGCTAGAGTAATTTTCAGTGCCTCTGTGCGATTTTTCGGGGGCCCTGATGTGATTTCATTGGGCCCGGTACGATTGTTGGGGACACCAGGATGATTTTTAGGAAGCCTGGCGCTATGTTTCTGGACCCCGGCTCGATTATTGGGAGCCGACAACTTCTCAGGGGGGGCTGCTCCAATGCCCCCTTCGGTACACGACTGCGCATGCGCAATGATCGGGTCAGTTTCCATGCTCGTCATGTGTCTTCTCAGGCCACATGACACGCATCACTTGTCACTGGTCACATCACTCTTCATAGCACTCCTCATGTGATCTTGTCAGGTCGCATCACGTGCACCTAATCCCCCGGGAGGATTCCGACATTCTGAGAGGCGTTCTCGCACTTGAAATTGATATAATAGCGTGTGGACTTCATTATTGTATCAATGCTACCATAATATCTGATGGAAAGAAGGATTTTGCTATGCTGGATGCCAGCACCGAGTATACCCAGACATGTTCGTAACAGCCACTGCACGTGGAGGACATGTATTGTTAGATAAATAAATAAATAAATAAATATCACTGAAACAGTTGGATATCTGTGTGCAGTGCCCAACTGCGAAAATCCATTGAAATGTAAAAATGTTTACGTTCTATCCCACACTACAGTCACACAATGGGTGCATCTGGCAGTAATGTGTGTGCTTCAATAATAAAAATACATATTAATGTTCAAGTGTATGGCAGTTAGGACCAAGACCATGTATAATACATCGTTATATATTATCAAGGCAAGGAACTTGCGCTTGCAAATTGTATGTCTTACATTGTTTGTGTTACGTTACTGCCTTCAGTCTAAATAATTATATAAATGCATTTTGGTACTGGCTGCCACATTATCTGCTCTACAGTCTTTTCATGACGTAATGCGACGTGTGAATATTCAGACATTTTTTGCATTAAGTCAATTCCTCATTTAATTGCATTGTTGTAAGAGTATGGCCAAGTGTGCATGACTTTAAAAATGAAGTGCTACGATGTCATATGTGCAGATTTTACTTAGTTATATATTGTATGGAGTTGTTCCCAAATTCAAATGTGCACATGCTGCTTTTACGAAGTTGAAATGTTTCAAAAGTGGGTGGCCCAGCTACCATTGTTGCCCCCTCACCTCCCACTATCAAAAGTGGGTGGGCCTTGACCGCCTGCTCCAGCGGCAACTAATACGGTCGGTTAATTTTATTGGGTGGTCTACTACGCATTCGTTCAACCCCCAACTTTACAATAAGATGCAGTGGAATGATATGAGGGACCGATGATGAGCTATTCATCTTCTTTTGTCGGGACCTAACATCACTCATCATGATGCCAAGTCTCGGCACAATAAAGCGAATGATCGTTTTTCCAAAGCAACGCTTGTGATCATCCATTCCTGTGCTCAGATTGCGGGACGCTTCAATTGTGTTAGTTTGTATCGAAACATGGTTTTAGCTCTTCACGCTGGCCATCATAAAGCATACGATCGAAAGAGGGAGGCTACGTCAGGGCGAAATAGCCAAAAGACAGCGGTCAGACTGAGCAGGATGACAAGATAGGGCCGTGTTGCCCAGCTGGCGACACGAGCCCGCTTCCACACGAGACCGACACCATCTGCTGTTCGGCTGACGCGCCACCCGCTCCTGTCTGCTGCCGCTCCGTTTTCAGAGGCGTAGCGCACGTGACCACGTGCACACACGTACGCGTGGCGCGGTGGCCACCCTCGACACTCACCGGTCTGACGACGCGGCGGCCCTGCTCCACCGACGACGACGCGCACGCGACTGGCTCTCGGGCGGTGTCGACGGCGGCGGCGGCGGCGGCGGCCCACGCAGCCGTTAGAGGGCGCTGGGGGTCGTCCGGAGAACAAGCGGAGCAAATCATGTGCAACCACACGGTGTCACGTGTGACCACACGGTGTCACGTGTGACCACATGGTGTCACGTGTGACCACACGGTGTCACGTGTGACCACACGGTGTCACGTGTGACCACACGGTGTCACGTGTGACCACACGGTGTCACGTGTGACCACACGGTGTCACGTGTGACCACACGGTGTCACGTGTGAATGACGCTGTCACTTATGACCTCACGGTGTTACGTGTGACCTCACGGTGTCACGTGTGGCCACACGGTGTCACGTTTGACCTCACGGTCTCACGTGTGACCACACGGTGTCACGTGTGATCACACGGTGTTACGTGTGACCACACGGTGTTACGTGTGACCACACGGTGTTACGTGTGACCACACGGTGTCACGTGTGACCACACGGTGTCACGTGTGACCACACGGTGTCACGTGTGACCACACGGTGTCACGTGTGACCACACGGTGTCACGTGTGACTGACGCTGTCACTTATGACCTCACGGTGTCACGTGTGGCCACACGGTGTCACGTTTGACCTCACGGTCTCACGTGTGACCACACGGTGTCACGTGTGACCTCACAGTGTCACGTGCGACCACACAGTGTCACGTGTGACTCATGCTGTCACGCATGACCTCACGGTGTTACGTGTGACCTCACGGTGTCACGTGTGACCACACGGTGTCACGTGTGACCACATGGTGTTACGTGTGACCTCACGGTGTCACGTGTGACCACATGGTGTCACGTGTGACCTCACGGTGTCACGTGTGGCCACACGGTGTCACGTGTGACCTCACGGTGTCACGTGTGACCACATGGTGTTACGTGTGTCTCCGATGACGCCGGCATTGACGGCTCGATGGAGCGCTCGGCATCGAGCCACTGTTTCCACTGGAATGACACAGTCGGCCACAGAATGAGAGCTGTGGAGGTCAAACCGTTTTGAGCCTATCTCCACCTATCGATGCAACACACACACGGAACTCATAATAACAACATTCAAACGCCCTAGCTCACTGTGAATGGGACAACTTTTCACACCGGCTTCGCAATCGACGGCGCCGGCATGGTCAGATGTCGTGCAACTTTTCCTGCACGGTGCGCAGACTGCGGGCAGTTCGCACAGATGGCTGTTGAAGCGATTTGCATGGCCAATGGTGTTCAAGTCTCTGAAATACTCGCCATCGATGTTAACAGACGTTCGGAGTTGGAAGTGGACATATTCACAAAATCCACAATGTGGCTGTGGTTTTTTTGCACGTTCGAGTGAAAGCACAGAAGACGGAGTATGACGATCAAGTATACGGTACATCGCAACTCGCACACCTTTTAGCAAGCACACTGGCAATAAAAGATGGCTCGCTAAGATTTTCATATGTAGGTGGTGATCATGGTGCGTCCGATCTGAACTGTCATTTGATCTGTCGGCAGTGTGTCACGCATTCGGCGGTGCTGGCCAGCCTAGTATTTCGGCTACCCCGCTGTAACACAGTCGCTTCCTACCCGCCTCGGATTGGATCTGAGCACTCGTGATGCGTTGGGCGACAGCACCGTGTAGGGGCCATCGGCCAGAACATTCTGCAGAAGCATGTCCAACTCGCAGCGCCACATGTGCTGATCGGACGGTGCCCATGCTGATCAAGAAGTTGCAACAATAGCACAGCTGAGTTGGGTCCATCAGCTCTCTGTCAATAGCTGCATGATGTTTGATCAACATACTTGTAGTACGACGGTCCTGCGATTCTCACTGACCCCGACTTGTCCAGCATCCCTAGGGAAGCTTTACATTGCACGTATTGTAATCATTTTTCGGTCACCAGGCCGGCTGCATGCATTCCTAGTAACTTTGCACCCTCACCAATTATCAGGTTGCAGCATGGTCCCTAGTTTCCATCCTCTCCCATATATATGGCCTGTCTTGTCACCCCAGAGATCCATTCACAACTTGCTTCCTATTTCGTGAGCTTCGGCCTAGCTCACCAACCGCATGCATCGCACACAGTCCGTATTTTTCAGGCCATGGTCGTGGTGGATGTGGCCCCGCATCACGTGCGGCCCGAGACGCCTGCTGGTCCACCCGGTGTGACCCAGGTAGCTGTCCGTGGACGCAGTGACCACCACTCGAGGCCAGTGCAAACAAACAAGCGGTGGCGCCGCCGCCGGAGCCTGGCGCGCGATTTCGTCAGTGGCTGGTGGCGGTGGTCTGCATGTTCTCCCAGTGAGCATAACCGGCGCCCTGCCCTGTGCCCTGTCCTGCCGGCCCAGGCGTGTCGCCGCACCGCAGACAGTTGCGTCAGACAGAGGTGGCGGCGGCGGCAGCTCAGGGTCAGAGGTGGTGCCGGCGGCGCCGCGCGGGTCTGGAGGGGTGCTGCCGTGACGGCGTCAGAGGTGGCACCGGCGGCAGCTCAGGGTCAGAGGTGGTGCCGGCGGCAGCTCAGGGTCAGAGGTGGTGCTGCCGTAACGGCGTCAGAGGTGGCGGCGGCGGCAGCTCAGCGTCAGAGGTGGCGGCGGCGGCAGCTCAGGGTCAGGAAGGGAGAGGTGAGCGGAGGTGGCGCGCGGCGCGTCAGAGGTGGCGGCGGCGGCAGCTCAGCGTCAGAGGTGGCGGCGGCGGCAGCTCAGGGTCAGAGGTGGCGGCGGTGGCAGTTCAGGGTCAGAGGTGGCGGCGGCGGCGGCGGTGGCAGCTCAAGGTCAGAGATGGCGGAGGCGCCGCGCGGGGCTAGAGGCGGTGCTGCAGTAACGGCATCAGAGGTGGCGGCGGCGGTACTGCGACATCAGAGATGGAGGTAGCAGCGCCGGCTCAAGGCTGTCGGAGTGAGCAGCGCGGGGTCAGAGGTGACAGTGGCGATGGCGGCGCCGGGTTAGAGACCAGAGGTGATAGAGGTAGACGTGGCTAGGCGGTGATGGTGGTCAGGCGGTAATGGTGGTCAGGCGGTAATGGTGGTCAGGCGGTGATGGTGGTCAGGCGGTGATGGTGGTCAGGCGGTGACGGTGGTCACGTGGTCAGAGGCGGTGATGGTGGTCAGGCGGTGATGGTGGTCAGGCGGTGACGGTGGTCACGTGGTCATAGCCGGTGATGGTGGTCAGGCGGTGATGGTGGTCACGTGGTCAGGGGCAGTGATGGTGGTTAGGCGGTGATGATGGTTAGGCGGTGATGGTGGTCAGGCGGTGACGGTGGTCAGGCGGTGATGGTGGTCAGAGGCGGTTATGGTGGTCAGGCGGTGATGGTGGTCAGAGGCGGTTATGGTGGTCAGGCGGTGATGGTGGTCAGGCGGTGACGGTGGTCACGTGGTCATAGCCGGTGATGGTGGTCAGGCGGTGATGGTGGTCACGTGGTCAGGGGCAGTGATGGTGGTTAGGCGGTGATGGTGGTTAGGCGGTGATGGTGGTCAGGCGGTGACGGTGGTCAGGCGGTGATGGTGGTCAGAGGCGGTTATGGTGGTCAGGCGGTGATGGTGGTCAGGCGGTGACGGTGGTCACGTGGTCATAGCCGGTGATGGTGGTCAGGCGGTGATGGTGGTCACGTGGTCAGGGGCAGTGATGGTGGTCAGGCGGTGATGGTGGTCAGGCGGTGACGGTGGTCAGGCGGTGATGGTGGTCAGGCGGTATGGTGGTCAGGCGGTATGGCGTATGGTGGTCTGGGACGGTGGTCAGGCGGTGATGGTGGTCACGTGGTCAGAGCCGGTGATGGTGGTCAGGCGGTGATGGTGGTCAGGCGGTGATGGTGGTCAAGCGATGATGAGGGGCCACCACGGAGCCAGCTGTGGCCGAGTCAGCAGCGCGGGGTCAAAGGTGACGACGAAGGCGCGGCCTAATGATCCCTATCGGCTCAGACGCGACGCGATCGCACGAGTGTCGCTTCCCGAACGCCACATCGTCCTCTTACGTAAATACGACCCGCTTCAAAGCGGCGCATGCCCGCCGCGATCGGTAATTAGCGTCCTCGTTTAATGAGACTGATAGAGGCATCGGTAGTGGAAGGGTCGTGTTTACTGAGGCGCTCTCCAGCAAACGGTGAGTCACGGCAAGACTCCTGCGACCACTGTCCTGAAGCGTGGATACCGGCTGGCTGAGATTACTGCCACTGGGTGAGGGAGGAGGCGCTGGCTTGCGTTACTGACGCTGGGTGGGGACGTGCATGCTTACATTACTGACGCTTGGTGAAGACGCGCTGGCTTAGATTACTAACGCTGGATGAGGACGCGCTGGCTTATATTACTAAAGTTGGGTGAGGACGCGCTGGCTTAGATTACTAAAGTTGGGTGAGGATGTGAGTTGCTTGATGAGCGTCACGGAAAGTGACTTCCGGCATGATGCAAGGTGTTGCCGATCGCCGTCATGTTTATCCGGGAGGGACGAGGCTGCACGGACTACGCAGTCAACACCGAGACTGAAGACGCAGTCAACACCGTGAGTAAAAGCACAGTCAACACCGCGACTGCAAGCGATTGATGTCGCATAGACTTTCAACTATGGCATTGTGACCCCGCCCCACTCTGGGTGGCGTCTGTACTCACCGTGCTCTTTTTCGTTGATAAACATTAATATCCTGTTCGTGAACTTCTCTTGCATGCCTTGGCGAAACACATTGGAAAGAGGGGCACAATCAAATTAATGTATATGTGCATCGCAAACGTCTGCATCCTGTGAGTGTGTGTATTAGGGTGGAGTGATTTCCAAAATTTTTGGTGTTAAAGTCTTAAAACTTGCGTTTGGCTCTAAAAAGACGATCTGCAAAGTTTTAGAGCAATCTGAGGCCGGGAAGCCGCCGCGCCTCAGGGCTTTCTGAGGCCGAAATGACGTTTTTCTACCAACTTGCGAGATCAAGCCCGATTTCAGGAATGTAAATAATTAGATAGCAAATAAATATTTACTTCATTGCATTGTATAGTTTTTCATCCACCGTTGTGCTAATTTTCACTTACCTAACTTGAAAATTGTGCCTGCCACGACGCAGAGTTCCGGAAGGTGTGCCGCCCGCAGCGCCACCACTCCCCTCTATCGGCAGAAGTATGAACTGCGACCATTCACCGTTCATTCCGCAATATAAGTATCTTTCTTGGTAAATTGGGGGGCAGGTAGGTGGCGGATTTGAGACAGTGCACAGTGTGCTGACTTCTTATGCGCACAGCGCTATTTTATTACGAATCCAGCGACTTCTATCGACAGCTACACACGATTGGAGCGTAGCCACAGCCGGCTTTGGCATATTGTGGCCTGCCTTTCAGCCTCCAAGCTCACAATGTTTACCTGAGATACCCTGCTAGCATGTTTTCTTGGCTGCATGTGAATTGTTGCTGCAGATATTTGAACTTAATTAATTTACTTTGGCAGAAACACTGAACAATCCCACACCTTACTGGGTGGGTACTCGGTTGCACGACTAACGCATACCGCTCAGATTTAGCAGTACTGGCGATGATTGTGTACTCCGACCATCGATTGCCCACCAACTGTTACATTTGCTCACCATCGCCACCATGATCATGGGTAAAGAGTTGTTTTATAAGTTACCCCACTGGCGGCCAATATATTGCGCGGCCACGGCCGGGGTGGCCGAAGCATATTCTCCAACCATGACCATGGTTGGAACCGAAAATAAGGATCTACGAGGGCGTGTGCGCACGCGGAATTTCCAATGCAGTTATGCACCCTGAACTTCCTGGTATAGCAAAAAAAACTTTGTGATACATTTTTATCCTATGGCGAGAGATGAATTTTGAAACTTACCAGCTGCCTAACCAGTTTTTGCCTCTTTTCCAGACTAGTGAACCTATCAGATTTCGAGTATGAAAGTAAAAAAGGTTAAGGGAAGTTCATTCCGATCGAAGACGGCTCGCTTTGCGTTGGGCCATCCCCGCGAACTGCCGAAGAACCAACTGCCACTTCAGATTCATGTATACAACTTCTACAGACTACAGTCTAACAGACTTCGGGCTGTCGACAACCATGCAGCGGGCGAAAGGCAAATCGCCACGAGCGTTGCCAAGGGCGTTGTATACCTTTGGGGAAAACAAGGGTCCCTGTTAAATCGTTTCAGTCGATTGTCCGGGGTGTCCTGGTGATTATGAAGAAAGGAAAGGATCTAACAAAGACCCCAATAAAGAAACGCGCTGGCGCAAGCAAAACGATTCCCTTCCATGAGCTGATTGACATCTGCGCGTGCAGTTGTCATTCGAGAAATGCCTGCAGCTGCCCCAGCGAGAACAAGGTTCCATACCGCGAGTGGAATTTCTTACAAGACCAGCGAGGTGAGAGGAAGCGAAGCATCGGCGGCATTGACATGAAGGCCTCCAATGCATTGGGGAGGAGGCGAAGAGATCAGAACCGTCTGCGGCCTGACCCGGCTTTCCTTCAGACGGACGCCAACGACTCGGATCCTGGTCCCTCGGGTCTGACCGAGCACAGCACGGGACACGAGCCCGAAAGCATGGACAGGGAAGCAATGGTGACGATGCATATGACACAGGGAGTGTCCACGAACCAACACAGACTAGGGCTCCGTACAATATGATGCCTCTGGAGAATTTCGCTAAGGAGTGTGACCGGTACATTGAGGTCACTGACAGGATTGCAGCGGCCCTTGGCACCGCTCTCTTGAAGGACCTTGACCTCGTCACTGAGAACGACACGAGGCACGTCATCACACGAGATAAAGTGATAAGAGCCAGACAAAGGGCACAGGAGAAAGAAAAACGAAAGCTAAAGGAGGGCATAGGCGGTAAGGTGCAGTGCATGGGATTCGATGGGAGACAGGATATCACAAAGATACGAGAGAAAACAAATGAGCAAGACGTACGGCTTACGGGAAAAGAGAAGCATCTGGTATTTGTGAGCGAGCCAGGTAGAACCTACATAGCTCACAGAACACTGACATCAGAAAATAGTGCATCAATTGCTGGCAAGGCTTTAGAAGTCGTTCGGGAGTGCGACTCAGAAGAATCCCTGCAGGCAGTATTGGTCGATGGCACTGCCGTAAACACAGGCCGCGAAAACGGTGCACTCACGAGGATGGAGCGCCAGCTGGGCCGTAGCGTCCAGTGGCTCATCTGCCTTCTTCATGGCAACATGCTTCCGATGAGGTATGTGCCGCTTGTTTTTATAATAAAACAAGAATTGACTGAAATACTTCACCACTATCCACCTGATCCTTACAAATTACATGACATACAATAATATACTGCGTCGTCTGCATACCTATCTAGAACCATGGCAATTTGTGAGTCCGTAGAACAATCCAAACACTTGCCATGCCATTTGCCAATTTAGACCCTGATAAATGTTTATCCAATTCCTTCCTTGTCCCAATCCCATTCTGTCCCGGGCTTTTTCGCAGGCATGTGTTCGTGGAGCTGGATGGAGGCCACGGTACCAGTGGGTCCAAATCCTTCAAGGGCCCGCTGGGACAAACTATAGCTGGTGACATTCACCGCCAGCCGGGGGTGGAGTCCCATACCATTCAATGCGCTTGACATCGCGGAGCAGGTTGTCGCGGACCTGTCTGCTGACCAGCGCATCCTTCTCCGATACTGCCGAGCCGTCGCCACCGGCGTTGTCAGTGCTGAGCTGGCACGCGCCAGGCCGGGTCCGCTTAACCACGCGCGGTGGCTAACTCTCGGCATCAGAGTGCTCGTACTGTACACGAGAACTGCGTTGCCAACCCCGGCTCTGACAAAGATGACAAAGTTTGTCCAGCAGGTGTATGCCCCTATGTGGTTCGACATCAAGGCGCGCCCACTCTTCGCGCAAGGAGTCGTGCATCTCTTCAGAACGATGATACTTATTTAGACACAGACACCTGAAGTGCAGACAGTGGCGGAACGTTCAGTGCAACGAAACGCGTGGTTCGCCCACCCGAAGAACCTAATTGTGGCCATGGTTGTCGACGCTGAGAGGTCGATCCGGGAGAGGGGGGTCAAACTGATCATGAGTGCGCGGAGTAACCCGGGATCCCGGTGCCGACAGTTCATGGTGCCCCCATTGAACTGGGAGGCGGCCACATACACCGACATGATTCGATGGGACCATGTTGGGGTGACCGAACCGCCAGTTACCGCTCACATGTCGAACGACGAGATTATGTCAGCCGTCGACCAACCTCTCTCGCTACCGGCATTCCCATGCCACGCACAAAGTATCGAGCGATGCGTTACGGCGTCCACGCGTGTGTTCGGCGAGGACAGGCGACACGGCATTATCGTATCGCGCCAGGCCAGTTGTGCCTCGAGACCGAAATCCGCCAAGAAAAGTGATTTCGTGTAGCGGTAAATGTGAGAGAGATGGGGAGAGAGAGAGAGTGAGAGAGAGAGAGATATATATATATAGACAGTCAGGCAGAGACAGAGACAGAGAGATAGCCGTGTGCAATTCGTAGTCGTATGGTGGTCCAGGATCTTATTTAGATGAGTAGGTCTTAGGACTAACTGCGCTTAGTTCGTTCTGTTCGGGTGCCTATTTGTAGGCATAACAACCGTCCGAATATACCCTGTCTTAGATCCGCCCCCTCCCTGCCTTCAGTTGTCACAGAGAGGAACTAAAACGGGAAAAACGACCAATACACAAAGTTTACACTTCCACCGATAGAGGGCAGTGATGTCGCTGCGGTCGGTACACCTTACGAGACTCTGCGTAATGACGGGCACAATTTTCAAGTCAGAGAAGTGAAAATTGACATAGCGGTCAATAAAAGACTGTAGAATGCAATGAAACAACTCTTTATTTTCTATCTAATTATTCGAATTCTTGAAATGGTGATTTATCCCGCAAGTTCGTTAGAAAACGTCATTTCGGTCTCAGAAAGCCCTGAGGCGCGGCGGCTTCCCGGCCTCAGATTGCTCTAAAACTTTGCAGATCATCTTTTTAGAACCAAACGCAAGTTTTAAGACTTTATCCCCCAGCGTTTTTACAAAAACGCATAAAATCACTCCACCCTAGTGTGTATGTGTGTGTGTGTGTGTGCGTGTTGAATTTGACCAGCCTGCATCGCGTTCGTGATGTCGGTTGTTGCTGTGTGCTTTGCTGAGTGTGTATAAGGCTTTCAGATACTCAAGCAGGATTATTTAGTTGAGGACAATAGACGACAAAGGAATAATACAGTTGGTAACTTGAAGAGAATCGACGGAAAGCGTAATTGAATGGTGTCTTGAAGATATGCGAGTAGAGACGAGCAGAGCCGAGTAGAGTTGCAGTAGAGTTTGAGTTGTAGAGTTGTTGGCAGGCCGTAGGTGATAAAGTAGCCAAGAGTTGCCAGTCGGGCCGGTGCCTGTTTGGGCATGGGGTGTAGATGGAAGGTGTGAAACATGGTATCGCCACATGTAGATAAGCATTTCAAAGATGGAAGGTACACTTTTTGGAATGCTGTTTCTGCTGTCTTTTATGCTTGGTCCTTTTTGTTCATTTTTTTGGAGAAGTCTTACTTTCCTCCTTTTTTAAAGCATTGTGTGCTTGTTTTTGCTTTATTGGATCTTTTTGTCGTTTTTGTTTTCCCTTTAGCACATCTTTTCATTTTTGCTCTGTTCCCTTTCTCATTTTACTGTGACAGATCGTCACATGATGCATGTAACTGAAAGAAAGTGCGAGAGATATTCGTGTAATTTTTGATGGTCCTTGTTGAGGAGAGTGGTGCACTTAGTGGGATGTTGTTTGTGGTGCAGTAGTTGGTGATATGCTTCTTCCCGCTAATATACTTGGTGCAGTGCATGAGCACGTGCTTGATGGTAAGTGGTTGGAGCTTGTGGTGCATTGTGTTCGTGGACGGTTTAGCATAATGTATGAGTGAGGGGGCTTATGCGACCAATTAGTAGACATGTGAGTGTAGGTTCCTTATGTCAGTTGTTTTGATTGATAGTGTTCCAGTGTTTGTGTTTAGTAAGGGAGCGCATTTCGTGGGGTTGAGTTCTTACGGTGTCCCATGTTTGTTGAGTGTGCTTGTTGATTGCCTGGTGTATTGTGGGGTCGTAGTCGGATTGTGAGTAGGGGCAGTGTGTGATCTGCTGTAGTGCTGTGGCTAGATTTTCTTCCATATCTGCGTGTTCGTTGCCAGGCATGCTTGTGTGGCTCGGGATTTCAAGAAGTAGTTGTTGGGGTGTGGTTAATTCGGCATTCATTCGTATAATTTCATGGATGGCAGGGTGTTTGAAAGTGGTGTGAGGTGTTATGCCTGTCATTGCTGATTTTGTGTCAGCGGCTATGACGTTGTGTTCCATTTTTGTGTTGTAAATGATTGTATAAGAAGAAAGATTACGACACCAGTTCTGCGGTGAGAGTAGATGCCGCGTCACACAGACGGACTCACGAGATGACCCGGGGCGGTGCTGTACCGGCATTGTCATACGAATTGCCTTTCGGCAATTCACATAAATGGCCGTGTCTCTGCAGGTTTACCTTGGTTTGACTCTGAGAAAGTGTGTTGTGAGTGTTTGGTGTTTCCACCATACACTGACTGGTGGGAGTGGCTGAGAGAGGAAGAGTGATATATAGGCTGTTTGCGTGCATCCGGGATCCTATTATTTTCTTCAGTAGTGGTGCTTTGATGAGTTGGTGTTTGCGTCTGGTGTGTATTTTGAGTGCCTGAGTATAATGGGAGTTGCATAATGAGTTGTGTTTTGTGGTGGTACCTGAGAGGCGCTTCTGTGCATCTGTGTTTTAGCTGTGACATACGGTTGTAAATGCTTAGTGCGTTCATTGATGATCTACTGTATGCTCTTTTGGCAATTTTGAGGCCTTCATTTGGAATTTTGTTGAGAGTTTGTGGAGTTGACGGAGAAGTGTTATCGAAGAGTGGGGATCCGTGTTACAGAATGGGCCGAATTATTGACTTGTATAGTGTCATGAGTATGTTTCTGTCAGATACCCAAGATGCGCCGCATAATGCTAGAAATAAATGTTTGCTCTTGCGTGCTTCTGGATGTTCGAGGTGTGTGGCCGAGAGGTAACTTGTGAGTCTAATGAAATGCCCAAGCATTGTGCCATATGAACGAAATGTACGCAATTGGTTGCAAGCCTGAGTTTCGTTTGCAGCCGGACAGAATGTATTTGGTTTTGTGTGATGCAATGTGTAGATCAGTAATGAGAGCTGGTGGTGTAGTTCTATAAGTGCGAGCTGTTGCTAGTGCGTAATTTGGTGTTTTGTTTGAAGTCTATAGCACAATGTAATCTGCGTAAAGTGTGATTTTGCCTGAAACGTTGTCAGTGATGACACAATTTAAACCGAAAATGAAAAGGAGATGGCTAACAACTGAAACTTGTGCTAAACCAGGGGAGGCGAATCTAGTATCTGGGGTGTGTGGCACAATTTTAACCTGACATGATCAACTTAGCAAGCAAAAACTCGAGATAGTGTGCTAGTCGTCTCAGTATGTCTGTTATATAAGTGTCTTAATAATGTTATGCTGATGGCGTTGTAGGCTTGTTTTAGATCTAGGAAAGCGGCGGCCGTAGAACGTTTCCCTGCCGCCGCTACTGAATTTGTATGGTAAGATAGGTGAAATTGTCGGGGAAAATCTGCCACGAAGGAAGCCTGATTAGAAAGGAGAGATCAGTTGTGCTTCTACGTCACCTGTACACGAGTACGCCCGCTAGCACAAGTTCAGAAATTCAGTCAACAGAAACTTTGCGGTTGCTTATCAGACATGTTGTGAAAACATGGCTACAACTGCATTTACGATCCAACCACGGCTACTATGTGACGTACATCCACACAAGACGATGTTGAGTGTCATGGGACTATCGATCGGGACATGCATCACAGTACACCACGGTATATCCACTTATATACCGGAATAGTCATGCAAGATTTGCGTCGTTGCACCTGTCTTCGTTCCCTTGCGCCAGCCCACTGGCGGCCCACTTCTGACACCCTTTACAGTGTGTCAAAAGCCTCCTTCGTAACGTAATTGTCCTGCGCTTTTGTCACATCAGAGCAGACAAAGGCAGCTCAAAGCTGCAGTAGACAGCTCAAAACTGCAGTTGTTCCCATTGTCGTGAGCTGTTCGAACTCATCGTTACCGGCCCACCTGTTCAATACCGATCACTTGGCTAACGTGGCACCGCACACAGGCTCCGCGGAGGGAGCGGTGAGACAGCTGGCGAGTTTTTGCGCCATTACAACACATCAACCACACATTAATGGTGTTGCTGCACGCTGTGAATTTTTGACCTTTAAAAAAGCTCCATTAAGTATGCTTCCTCGTATGTTGTTATATATGAATGACCCTTAGCAGGATATTGGGTTTGCTTTTTGACACCCCATTATGCTCCTAATGCTGTTCTTGGCTTCGACATCACTTAACACGCGCCCTGGAAGGGGGGGCGAAATCCGCCCACCCCTCCGGTTTTTCGCAGATAACTCCAGATTGTACCAGCCGATATGCGCCATTGTTTGTGTACCTGCTAATAAATGAACGGCACGTTGTTTAAAGTAAGAAAAATGAAAATCGATAGAAAATTTTCGAGTTAGGGGTCGGTAGTCCAAAAAAATTATCAGCGCGAGTCTACAAATATCGGCGCTGATGCGCTTCCCGTATATTGGCAAAAAGGAAGTGTTCTTGGCAACACTAGCGACTTGTTTGATGTGTATTGTTATGCTACATTGTTTCAAAATCATGTCAGGTCACCGAGGTCAAGTCAGGTCAAGTTCATGACAAGTCAACACACCCCCTGGAGGGGTGGAGGGCCAAATCCGCCCACCCCTCCGATTTTTCGTGCACAACTCCATATTGTACCGGCCAATATACGCCATTTTTTCCGTACCTACTTAGAAATGACCGGCGCATTGTTTAAAGCAAGAAAAATGAAAATCGGCATACACATTTTTAAGCTATGGGCCGTTAAATTTTTTTTAATCGCAAGGCCAGACCACAAAAATCGGCGCTGATGCGCTTCCCGTATATTGGCAAAAGGGAAGTGTTCTTGACAGCACTATCGACTTGTTTGATGCATATTGTTATGCTATATAATTTAAGAGTCATGTTAGGTCGCCGAGGTCATCGTGACATGCTAATGGAACCAAACTTGGTCAGCTGGAATGGTGCCATAAATGGAAATGACTGGCATGCGATTGATGTCACTTTGCATGTTACTCCCTACACATCCGGAAATCTACTGTTTGTCATTGTGTGCCTAAGCATTTCTATACTTTATTCATGTATTTCACTCCTTTCTTTGCGAAACCGATTGTTCGAGCCGCCCCAAGGAGCAGTCAGGTGGGCAGCCCGGTTCCGGTAACTGGAACATGTAATGGCCTGATAAAGTGCTCCTATATAGGTGACCTGAGGTCAAATGGCGGATCTGGCATATGCATTGCATCATTAGTAATGTCCAAAACATCATTAATGGCAATTCTGGAGCATTTAAATACAATCACAGCGATCCATAACAATGACAAGCCAAGCCACGCGAAACCAGAAAATTTTGCTATTTTGACCTCATTTGACCTTGAAGATATTGACCTAAGGTCAAGAACTTTGCACACAATAGAGTTAACTATCGTGCCCATCCACCCTGTAAATTTCGTTGCTCTAGCCTTAATGAGAGCCGAGATCTTTGGGGTGCGGAATCCGCCCCCCCCCCTCCCTCCAGTGCGCGTATGTTTCAGACGCCCTCCAGGGCGCGTGTTAAATAGTTCCGTGCCAAGCAGTGTGTACATTGGGCAATTGGGGACGAAGCTATTATATTGATGACCTCATTGTGAATACTGAACGTGAATATCACTGCAGTATCTTTATTATACCCAGCTGTTTAATGCTTTGGAAGAATTAGCTGATAAAGACCACAACTAAGGATAGAATGGTAGTTCTGGAATGTTCTGCCTCAAGTAACCAAGCCTGCATTTACCCACATTGCAAGGACGAGGATCAGTGGCAAATTCCGACAATGTCATATTTGCCGAGCATCAATATCATCCTGAAAATGATGTTTTGTGCAAATATTTTCAACTGTTTTTTTCCATTCAATATCTATCAAATCGTGCTGTCGAGCACCTGCACCAGTTGCTTGATGTAGGTGTAGTGATGCCAACGTGTTGAAAACCAGAAGTCAATGTCAGGTGGGTGTCGAAGCACTGCCCGGAAAATATTTACATTTTTATTTCAACGTCCCACAGCTTATGTTCAGTTTTCAATGACCCACACACAATTGTATCACCTTGATCAATGATCACCATTTGCAACACTCGCACAGTATTATTTGGTGAGACTGCTCATATGTGTTATTTGGTATATCTTGCATAGCATAATTGTAACATTTTTATACCTACGTGGTGTCCAACCGAAAATGAATTTTGACACTCTGGCCTGGGAAGATACATTCGCTACATAGGTGAAGAATGATGTCATCGATGTCATTGCAGGCTGCAGAAATGCAGAGGTAGCATACAATCTGCAGGTGATTCCTGGTATGACTTTTCTATGATTAAATCATGGAAAATATCAGCCACTTATGCATTAGCTTTGGCTAAATTCTACCTCCAAATTATATTCCATAGGTTTGTGAAATGTTGGTCATAAAGAGTCACTGCGCCTGACTCGTGTATGCTGCACCTTCGAATATACATTACGCATTGATGTAAGAAGTTGTATTTTTTTATTTCATCACCTTAACCCGTCCCGTCTCGGGGGGGGGGACTTCAACCACGCCCCCCTCAGGTTTTTCGCGGATAGCGGACGAACGGCGTGAGGCAGCGCGCCGAAATTTGGCATACCTCTTTCCACACCAGTTTGACACGCTAATTCAAAATTGTTGGGTCAGGTCATCTAGGGTCAACGAGTTAGTCAAGGTCAAGTGAGGTCACCTCCAAAAACGTTCAACCAGTCTTCACGCTTTAACGGATGCAGATATTTTAGTGAAACTTTCAGCGTTTGCTTATCTTTACGGATGCAACAAAACGTATCAGTGGGATTTTTTTTCGTTTTTGACTACATATAACTTTTGCGCATTTTCCAAATTGCAGTTCAAATAGAGAATTCTGGCTAAAGTAAGCATTTTTATTGGGGAAGTTGACTTCCTTCAACATTTCTCGGTCTGCTCTACCCATTGGAAAAGGAAAATTAAAAAAATTGAAAACTAAAAATTTCAAAATTCAAAAAGAAATTGGGGGGGGGGGGCCACAAATTATAACATTGGTCGATTTCGCTGTCCTTTTCTCATTCCAAATAACTTTGTTTTTTCATATATCCCCCAAAATGAACTCCCTAGAGTCAAAAACATAATATAAGCCGTGAAAAGTCGTGAAAATCTAACCCCCTAGTGACGTCACTTTTGTGGTGAAATTGTTTTGGAGGGTGGATCCGGACCCTACTCGTCGAGCACTTTCCGATGACGCCTCTTTCGTTTTCGTGCGACGCTTAGTTTGGATTTTAGAGTGGGTCTTCAACCCCCCCCCCGAGTGGGAGGATTTGACCGAAAAGACGACGCGGGTTAAATTAGGTTCTATATTAGATTAGCCATATTCGAGCACCATATTATATTAATCTGATCAAAGAAACAGAAGCTTATTAGCTTCTATTTCTTATTAGATAAGCTTAAGACATACAACGACATATTTAAGATTTATGGACTTACAACGAATTGGAAGGAAAATGACGTTAGATCTATACTGTAGTGACGTTTTTAGTGACAGGTTGGCACTGACACTGCGAATTCTGATATGGTGCAGCGATAAGCATGCACGCTCATTTATGAGTTGTTTTTTGCGCCAAAAAGTGGCAATTCGATTTCCCTGCTGCTGCTGAAGATTAGCTACAATTCCAGTTTTGCGGGATCCCATGGGGTCGGCCCAGATGGGGATTCCCAAATGGCCCAAAATGACCTTGCATTGGAGCCTTAACAGTGTGGGCGGCGCCATTAGCCGTGAATGTGCATAAAGTGTGTCGTGAACCAACCAATAAACAACAAGCATTGGAGCCTTAGGCTGAGAAAATGCATACCTTCCACCCCGCATGGAAATCCCGGCTGCATAAGCAAAGCCTCACTTGTGAAATAGGACGGCATTTCCCATTGAAATATTAAGTGTACGCATGATTACAGTCCCCATGATACCACAAAACAACACAGCAGGCCAATATAGCAGTTGCCAGTAATCATACGCATTTTTGCAATTATACTATGGAAACCTAATGGATACAACCGGTATTAATTCCGGCAGAAAGGTCACGTTCAAATGCTTCTCATAGCATACTTCGCCCATAGCGGCTAGGAGAGACCATCCCGGTCGGCTGGGTCACTCCGCATTTTCGCTTTCTTACAGTTGATAGAAAGACCAATGAATGCCTTTTTCTGGTGCAGTGCTCGTCTTGCACTTCGGTACAAGTCGTACTGTGATTGGCGTTACGACCAATCACAGTACGACATAATAGCACATGGGTATTAATTGTGTTGCATTAGTATTTTCTTCATATCTGATCAAAATGAATGTTGGTACAGTTTTTGAAATACAAATTTAGACACAAGAAGTGAAAGAAAAGTGAAAGAAAAGTATATATATATATATATATATATATATATATATATATATATATATATATATATATATATATATATCCATATGTGTGTGGATGGGTGGGTAGGTGTGTGGTGTTCATTGTTGGAAGGGGTAGCCGTTGTTGACATTTCTAAGTGCCAAAATTATGGTCAATGAGCCTGCCCAGCGAGGCTGAAGAACACCAGCGTCGGTGTACCGACGTAATTGGCGGAAACGTTGCAGGTAGCTTGTCAATTACACGCCGTTATGAACACAGGGGCTTCTGCCGAGCAAACGCAGGCTGCACTGGCCAACCGACCGCCACGTGACCCTCGGTCAGGCTGGTGTCATGTCACGTTGCCGAATCGGCGAGTAGCAACAGTCGAAACGGGGCGGTGAATACTGAATAGCGATACATTTGATAAGCACGTGATCTTCCGTCATGTGCTAAAGTACCACCTGACCAACTATGGTGATGTAGCTTTCAATAGTTGAACAGTAATAGTATCACATGAATCCAGAGTAGCATACCAAGGTGCAATACTGTCTGCTTGATGTGTTGATCAGCTTGCTGCGGATTGTTGAACAAGGACAGTTGGTGCCATACACAACGGATCGATCAATGCCCATAATTTTTATTGCGACCAAAACTTGCTCACAGGTTAGTTGTTGGTTCTGAATACGGCTGGAAATATTTTAGCCCGATCCGGCCAATGGTTTTCAAGTTTTAGCCTGCGGTAATTTTTTTTTCAGGTAAAATAACATCGTTAGGTTTGACGATGGATATATCACCAATACGATGCGGAATATATATATATATATATATATATATATATATATATACATTTCAGAAGAAGACGAATCAGCTGAAACATTCCGGAAATCAAATATCAGTAATTCCTACTTGTGACCTCGTGGCCTAATGACCTCGTGACCACCACACCGTCCACTGTGGCGGATCGGGGCCGCGGAGCACATCGTCCACTGGCGGACGGGGGCCCCGGAGTCCACAGTCCATTGCGGCGGATCATAGCCATCAACGGGTCAAATTATGTCATGCTATGGCATTGGCATACACAGGATTTGCGAGAGGGGAAAACTGATTTGAAAGGTGCCCACCTACCCGCATTAAAAATAAGTCCGCAGAGTACCGTCAATATTTTTTAAAGGGGTTCTATATATTTGTTCCAATAGAATAATTAGTGACCAAATTAACTGTCATGTGGAAAATGACAAATCCACCACCATTTTTTCTGAATCACCGGATTTCAACCCTAACTCCCCACATCCTGTTTGAAGGTTTTTCTTTTGGTTTCCCTTGAAAAGTCACCTCACACTACTGAAATCACACCTGAACAAATCTCTCAAAAATGTAAGAATCATGTCAATATCAGGCATTCCAATAAATAATGCCCGATCGCCAAATCGCCGACGTTCATGCAAGCGTACATCCGCCTTGCGCAGTCGGCACGTTCGCCACTCTACGTGCGCTTCTCCGGCTTCTGCTAGGCCCCCCACGTTTTGCTAATTATTGCCAAATGATAGTCTTGTGCCAGATTTGACATGTGGAATGCCTGGTACAGCGGCTCGCTTGAAAAAAAAGAATAGATATATTCAATTCGATGTATTAGTTCTCTTCTTCCAACATTATCTCGTAATTAAGAATTCCGGAGACACAATGAGCTTTGATGCACTTCATCTCTTTGATTAAATAAGTTCCCAAATCTAGTCGTGACCCTAGCTAGATGTATGTATTTTTTACCCGTTGCGTTTTTCTTCTTCTATGGAAGAATTTTTTAATACCGGTAACACGTGTCTAATATCGGTTTGGTTAGGTTAGGCTAGTTTAGATTTTTAAGTTGGACAAATTTTTCCCAAAAAATGAAAACCGAAAATTTTTGCTTCAAAAGGAGCTGACGTTATGTTAGGTTTGGCTGGGTTCGATTTGTAAAATTTAGAATCATTTCAGAAAATATGTTGCATAAATGTTTGTTCTAATTTATTATCTTCAAAGGGATGTTAGTATATGTTATGTTAGGTTATGTTGGTTATGGTTATTAGGCTATGGTGTGGATTCACTAATGAGTGAATCCATATCACATTCCCACTAGAGTCTGAAAGGTACATCATAGCCTTACTTCTACAACGTATCTCACAAGGACCTATCCCGGGTCAACTGCTCACTCAGGACACCATAGAGGTCAATTAATGAAAAGGTTACTTCATTAGCTGCATTGTTAATGTAAACAGAAGGAAGTCCTTTGAACCACATGTAATATCCTTCACAGTGCTGCTCCATCCACCCCTAACTCCACCCCTGACCAAACTTCAGGACCAAACGGCCCTGATCCGCCACAGTAGATGATGTACTGCGCGGTAGTGATCCGCCGTAGCGGACGCTATGCTTCGGGGCCATAGTCCGTCATAGTAGGTGTGCCACACGGCCCCGGTCCACCACAGTGAATGGTGTACTCCGGGACCCTGGTCTGCCACAGCTGATGATGTATTTCGCGGCCCTGGTCATTCATGGTGAACGGTGTGGAATTAGTCACTGTTTTGCATCATCTTCCCGAGCAGTTTTGTGTGCATTAGTTGTCACTTTCTCCGTATTCTTTCGTTCACCTTGCCATTAATAGGTGCCAATGTCACCCATGTATTAATATTTCCCAATTCGTCACAGATGTAGAATACGTTTGAGCCACAGCTGTTCTTGTTGTGCATTTCGATCAATTGATATTGATGACATCAGAAAAGCAAATTCTGTTAGCAGCGAAACTGACTTTACTTCCACTAGGGTGATGGTTGCAGGTACTGACAGGAGTGCGTTCATAACGCTTTCGGGTGCGGCACCCTTGTGGCCTTACTTGTGTCCCCCGCACCTATGTGAAGACTCTTTACGTCTGCCATGTGTTCCTACATTTTGCACCTCTATATTTGCTCTTTATATGCTGTATATTTGCTTTATACAATAAGGTCAAGTCACACGAAATCGGGTCATCTCGGATCATTGCTTGTTCACACAATGTCCTGTTGAGCTACTTCGGTGGCTCTAAAACTATTAAATTAAAATTCACGAATTAAAAGTTCAATTTGCAAGGAACAGTAGCACTCGGCATAAGACGACATTGCGTGCGCAATATCACCAAGACAGCTGACGCGCACCAAAAACCCAACTCCACACAAAAGATAGCAGTGTGGAATATGCATAACACTTGACCTGACCTAACGCCATGGACCTTGTCACATACTTGAAAGCAGAATGTCTATATCATTATTTTATTAAGTTCTGCACAAAATGTTTTCCCTGTACTGCGATAAGAAGAGATACTTTGACCTAACCTCTGTTTAGTAACCTTGACCTTGATTCAATTTTTGGGAAGACAGAGTATTTGATCTGATGAAAGAACAGTATGATCCGGACTTGGCGTTGCTATGCTGCAACTACTGCGAATGGTGACATTTTTGAGATTTTGGTGATTTTGAGATTTTGAGATTTTGGTGATTTGAGATTTTGGTGACATTTGTCGTAGCATATTCCGTATAGCGACGTAAGTTTACTTCAGAACATCTGGCTACCTACAACACGTACTGAATGCCATTACACGTGACAACGATGCAGTCTGACGATATTCGACCATGCTAACATCTCAGCAAGGAGTACAATTATGCTATATTTCCACCTGCAGAGCATCATTTATGTGGACGTGCCGTCGAACGCCTAATGCAAGCCACCCTTTGTTGTCGCAGTGCACGTAGGCTGTACCAGGACACATCATTTGCACAACCTTCAGGTGACTACTCATATATATTCATTGTTCACGTTTTTGAGACACTGCGCATGTGGGCATTCCGCATGGGACACTGTGCTGCACAATTATCCATATGTTAGGAAAATGAAAGCAGAACAAACTGTGTGTATTTGGCTTTGATAACCAAATCGCTACAAACGACGTCGAATTCGAAGTTCGCCGAAACCGAATTTTTTGGATGAAAATGGAATCTGGGGTCGTGGACACCTCAGCAAATTGTCAAAATGTCATTGAAAATTCCGGGTAAAGGAACCTATTAGGGCATCAAATCTGGCAATGAAAAAGAACGACGTAAACAGCTTGGATTTTCGGAGATAGCTTTTGGAGATAGCAAAAATCAATTGACATATGATTTAAAGATATAAAGACATAAAAGATTAGTGCAACTATGAGCCACAAGGGCCCTTCTTGGTTGCACTCTGTACACTGAACCAGTTGTCCGCCAAATCTGTCAATCAGCCCTCCCTGTAATACTGAAAAGCAAGCCCTCTATTCTTATAATGATTGTCTATGCTGTTTTAAAGATGTTCAATGTGCTGTTACTGACAATGTTTTCTGGCAGCTGGTTCCAATGTTCTACTACCCTGTTGGTGAAGATAGTTTGTCTTAACCTTGTTCTGCTGTGGTTAACATTAATTTTGAATTTATGACCTCTAATTGCATCATTTCTGTTAAATTCAAACATTTCCCCAAGGTATCCCCTCTCCAGACCATGGACAAATTTAAAGACCTCGATGAGATCTCCTCTCAGCCTTCTATATCTGAGTGAAAACATATTCACTTTCTTCAATCTTTCCTCATATGCCAGGTTGCTTATGCCATTAACCATTTTTGTAGCCCTCTTTTGTACTCTCTCTAAAAGCCAACAATCTTTTTCATAGCTAGGAGACCAAGCTTGGATGCAGTATTCTAAATGTGGCCTGACGTATGCACAGTAAAGCTTCCTGGTCACTTCCTCACTTCTGTATGATACATTCCTATTTATTGCCCCGAGCATTCTCAGTGCCTTCTTCCTGGCTTCCTTGGTCTGTTCTGATGCCCCCAGTTTTGTGTTTAGAATAACACCTAAATCCTTCTCCTGTTGAGTCACTGATAGCACTTGGCAACCCATCAAGTATGGAGCCTTCATATGCTGCTTACCTACATGCATGATTTTGCACTTATCAAAATTAAATTTCATTTGCCATTCTTCGGACCACTTCACAAGTTAGTCTAAGTCTTTTTGCAGCGGGATATGCTCATCCTGACCTGCTATTGCCCTAAAGACCTTCAAATCATCCGCAAATTTGAAAACTTGACTACTTAGGCCACTTTCAATGTTATTTACAAATATAGTGAACAGTAATGGCCCTAGTACTGACCCCTGGGGGACTCCACTAAGAACATTTTGCCATGATGACTTTGTACCATTTAGCATCACTCTTTGCTGTCTATCTGAAAGCCACAACTCTATCCATTTTAAGATGCTACCTGCAATACCATGGGACTGAAGCTGTATCATTAACCGTTTATGGGGTACCTTGTCAAAGGCCTTACTAAAGTCAAGATATGCTACATCAACCTGATTTCCCTGATCAAATTGTTCTGTGGCGAAGTTCAAAAAGTCCAAGAGGTTTGTGAGACACGATCGTCCTTTTCTAAACCCATGTTGAGTATCTTGAATCAATCTGCTACCTTCCAGATAACTAACTATTCTATCCTTGATAATTGATTCGAGCACCTTGCAGACTAGGGATGTGAGACTTACTGGCCTATAGTTTTTAACTTTCCCTCTTTCTCCTTTCTTGAAAATAGGAACTACATTTGCCCTTTTCCAATCGGTTGGAATTTCATTTTGTGCAACTGATCTACAAAATATTATACTAAGTGGAAATGCCAGTTCCTTTTCAGTTTCCCGCAACACCCTAGCATAAATTTCATCAGGTCCTGCTGCCTTGTTTGGCTTTATTTTCATGATATGATTGTAAACAACATCACTACCAATGAAATCAACATCATTTGTCAGATCCCATGTCACTGAACTATGGTGTACGGTTGGCAGATTGGTCATATCTTCCAATGTAAACAATGATTTGAACTGCTTGCTCAGCTCCTCAACCATCTCACTATCCTCACCCAATGTAGTCCCGTTTACTTCCAGTGGACCAATTGTGCTAGAAACTGTACTCAGCTTGTAGAAACTAAGAACTTTTTACTGTCCCCATAACAGTTTCTAGCTAAATCCAGTTCTTTTGCTCGCTTTGCTGCTCTGGTTTTTTGCTTCACAGTGTCTCTAGCTTTTCGATACGCCTTTAGATTAACGACATTTGAGGCTTCTTTAAATAATCTAAATGCAGTTTTCTTAGCCTTAATTGCTTTTATCAAGTCTGGTGTAAGCCATGCTGGCTTTCCTACCCTTCTTTTGCGTCTTTGCTTTTCGGGGCATGTCTAATCTGAGTTTCCTTCAAGTAAGATTTGAACTTTTCCCACATTTCACAGGCATTTAAATTGGATAATTCTTCTTCCCATCTGATGACACTTAAAGCCAATCTCATGCCGTCAAAGTCTGCTCTGTTGAAATTTGGAACCTTTACCAAATTATCCTTAATAATTTCCCCTACATGTGCCTTGAATCTAACTATGTTATGGTCACTTTTTCCCAGAGTTTCGCTTACAGTCAAGTCTTGAAACAAGTCACTTAAATCCGAGAATACAAGGTCCAAGAATGAACCATGCCTGGTAGGTTCCGATACCAACTGTTGTAAGAACAGGTCCTCTTCAAGGCATTTTCTAAACATTTTGCATGATGGGGAGCCAACACCAGCATTTTCGTATCCCTTTAGATTAAAGTCACCAAGAATAAGGCACTTCCTCTTAACGTTTCTACTGATTTCCTCACAAATCACCTTGTCAAGCTCCAGTTTCTGAGAATGTGGCAGGGTTCCTGATCGGTAGAAAGCTCCTATCCTAAGAGTATTGCTGTTGCCTTTTCCCACAGTGACATCAAGCCAAATGGACTCCACAGACACATTTTTATCCCCACCTGCTACTTTTTGAGAACTGAATAAGCTATTAATATAGAGCATTACACCACCCCCTTTCATTGCTGGACCCCTATTGCACGAACACATATTGTATCCCTGGATCTCATAGTCCTGTAAGTTATCTCCAAAATACCCCATGCCTTCGTACCCCAATCCCTGACCCATGCCTCCGTAATGCAAACAAAATCTGGTTCCTCCTCAGCAACATAACACTTGAACTCATCAAATTTGGAACGGATACTCTGAGCATTAAACATCACACACTTAACAAATGCTCCATAACCACCTTTGGCTTTTTCATACTGAGTTCTTTTATCACTAGATGAACTATCACTCTGTCCCCTTGAATTGCTGCTGTCCCTATTTGCAGACTTTGAGGTTCTATTGCCTTGGCTGACACTATTGGAATATTCCTGAGTTGGCAATGCAATTTCATCCCTCCCCACCCCATTTCCTAGTTTCCCTGAAGGACATGCTCGTACACTTTACCTAACACATGGACCTCCTTCTCAGAGAAGTGCAGGCCATCCCTCTGATAGAGGTCCCACGATGCATAAAACCTGCTCCACTCGTCTACAATGTAAAACCTAGCTCATGGCAGAGCTTTCCTACCCTGACGTTAGCTGCCAGTGCCCTAGAGCTCCACTCAGGGGAGGCTCTAGCCCTAGGCAAAATTGCTGTTACAATGACTCTATTGGTACCCTTCAGGGTGGCCAGAAGGGCCCTGTACTCCCGCAGAAGCTCCTCATTCCTAGTATGACCTATGTTATTTACCCCTACATGCACTATGACTGTATTTAACTGGTGATCACTGGTGACCTGTGCGACCGCAGGTACCAGGTCCTTCACCTTGGCACCAGGCCTGGTGATGCACCTCCTGTCCCTCCTACCTTTACAAAATACCCGCTCTAAATGTCGCACACGAGAGTCTCCTAGGATCAGCACTGACTCCTTACTACTACTATCCTGGGGGCAGTCATCCAATGCCTGGAACATATTTGTTGTTAATATGCCTGCCCGTTGGGCCGGTCGGCTAGACTTCCTCCCGCTCCTACCACCTGCCACCTGCCACTCACTGACCCTTTCCTTAGGTTCGCGTCTCCAAATCATCCACCCCCTGACCTCATGCCACTTCCCCTCCTGTGACCTACCAGAACTACCCCTCCTCTGTTCACTATTAACACTCCCCTCTCGAGAGATCCCAGCCACCTCCACAGTAGGGGAAGCCTCAGCTACCTGGTGGCCTGCGACCACCTAGGAATATGATGTCCCTGCTACGGAGTGACCCCTTGTTGCTTTATCTTGCCTACCCTGTGCAACAAGGGCAGCCTTGAGCTTGGAAACCTCTGCCTTAAGGGTCCTAATCTCTTCCTCTAGTGCCTGCATCCTGGTCGAAACCATCCTAAACGCTGCAGCTTATGCCTAGATTTAGATTAAAATTAACTCGCTAAACAACCGACAAAAAAGCCAACTACCATTCACTATAAATCGCTACCTCCTATACTGTGAGTCAATTATCTGAGTACCTGAAGAAAAGCAGAAACTATTAAGCAATCGTTTGTTTGTTTTTATTTTATTGTTCTTGTTGTTTTTTAAATAAATAAACAAAATGTCTAATCTAATTGTCTTCCACACAAGTAGACACCTGTATGAATATCCCTTTTGGTATCACTTATGGCTAGACAGAAAAATGAACAGTCACACAGCACTTATGAATACCCCCAACTTACTGCCAATTAAACCCTTTCTTCAACTTCAACACCAAACACACTATGCACAACAAAAAATAAATAAAGTATGTTAGGATCGCATGAATGTTGTCTAATGTACTTATGAAATCTACACACTTGTAATATCTCCTACTACAGAAATCGAAGCGTCGAGAACACGCCGAAAGCCACGAGGCCTCGCCTTGGCGCACACGAAGATGGCGCACGGCGGCGTCGCTAGGTTAATATAGTATAGTTTGCGTGCTACGAAAATGCTTATAAGATAAAAACTAATGAAATATAATCACAGAAGTAATTGCTAAACACCTATCCACAGCTCAGACTAGAGTACTGCCCTGTTCTGCAACGACTTATCTGGAAACCTGGAGCTCCGACGGACGTCCTCCCACCTTGACACCTGGCGGCAAACTGTAAACGGCACCCGAAACAACTCGTCCTGGCACACCACTTTGGGGGAGGATATATTTTTTTTAATCTGTAATTTTGCAAGGGGTTAATTTTGAAATTGCATGTGCACTCATATGTTTTTAGAGTTTTCAATAGGGCATGTAAATAGGACTTCACAGCAGGTACAGATATCCTACAGCCCATGGAGCATATTGCATTTGATTGAAAGTCAATTTTGAGTTAAAACATTTCAGCAAAGTGAATTTTACGCATTTGTCGATTTTGGCATGTTTTTTTCTTCTTCGCCTACCAAAGTTTTGATTTTTTACATCAACTTTCCCTTCGGCGTATTCTTTTCGTTCTTTTAATTCTGACGCTGATTGTGAAAACGAAATATCGTTAACGATCAGAGGTATTAAAAATAGTTAAATGTAACAAATATCAAATTAAAATTATCCCACACAGAGCCACACCTCTGGTGCTGTCAGGATGCTCACGTTTTCAATGCGGCTTACCGATACTTCGGGAACATGTTTGCTATTCGCTTTGTATAACGATAGGAATCGACTCTAATTATCACAAATGCTTGTGGCGTTTATGTACGTCGGAAAAAATCACACGTCCTCTTTCCACCAGGCGTTTTCGAATACTAATTCGCACATTGCTCCGGCTTTGCCAAGCCTGGTATCGTTTCATTCCCGATGTCACCTCCTCTGTCGTCTGCCGGTATCAACCCCGGCGCCTTTATCTCCCTTGAAACCGCCACCAGGCTGGAGAGTATTGAGCTATGTACGGATGGGAAGTACGGATATATGTACGAAGTGCGGATGGGGTGGGAGGGAAGACATGCGCGAGACCAACATCTCGGCTTTGATTTGCCTTTCGCACATATTGTTATCAACGATCCACAGAGTCGTAATGTTTTTTCTTCAGCGCAAAATGATAAACCTGTTCAACACTTGATCGCTGACACGAAGTGAACTTCATGTCTGTTATAGGTACCTACCTACCGCGTCGTGTGCAATATGTGGGTAATAGAACCTGAGTTATTTCGGGTTTGGGTCGGGGTCAGTTATTTGCGTGTTTGATGTTCTTCAAAACATTTCGGTTGTTCCAAAGTATAATTGTGCAGCTACGCATGGTTAAGCCAACGGGTGACCCAGAGTGCAAAATCATGCATGTAGGTAGGCAGCATATAATGGCTCCATACTGGATGGATTGCGAAGTACTATTGGCGTCTGAGCAGGACTTATGTGTTATTCTGAACGCAAAATTTTGGGCATCAGAACAGACCAAGGAAGCTAGGAAGAAGGCACTGAGAATGCGTGGGGCAATAAATAGGAATGTATCATACAGAAGTAAGGAAGTCATCAGGGAGCTTTATTGTGCATATGTCAGGCGACATTTGGAATACTGCATCTAAGCTTGGTCTCCTAGTTATGAAAAAGATTGTTGGCTTTTAGAGAGTCTAAAAGAGGGCTACAAAAATGGTTAATGGTATAAGCAACGTGGCATATGAGGAAAGATTGAAGACATTGAATATGTTTTCACTTAGATATAGAAGGCTGAGAGGAGATCTCATCGAGGTCTTTAAATTTGTCCATGGTCAGGAGAAGGGATATCCTAGGGAAATGTTTGAATTTAACAGAAATGATGCAATTAGAGGTCATCAATTCAAAGTTAAAGGTAACCGCAGCAGGACAAGGTTAAGACAGTCTTTCTTCACCAAAAGGGTGAACACTAGAACTAGCTGCCAGAAACCATTGTTAGTAGCAGCACATTGAACATCTTTAAAAACAGCGTAGACAATCATAAGAATAGAGGGATTGCTTTTCAGTATTCCATGGAGAGCTGATGAACGGATTTCGTTGGCAACTGGTTGAGAGTCCATAGTGCAACCAAGAAGGGCCCTTGTGTCTCATAGTTGCCTTTTATGTCATCTTTTATGTCTTTATGTCTTTAGTGGCATAGCAAATTTTTTAAAGACAATCTGGTTTAAAAATGCATCAGTACGTGCTAATCTCAATATTTTATGATGTAACATTGTACTTCCACATTTGAGGGAGACCCAGTTATTGTTGTTTTTTTTTGCACACAATTTTCATTTTTACAGCAAAGGTGAAGACTCAGCGCACTATCTAAACCTAATATGTTTTTTACAGTACAAAACATGCTGGTTAACATCAACTAAGCTTTCCTATGAAGCATGGTGTTTTTCTTTTTTACTTTAGCTTTTTTATCAGCATAAAAGCAGCATTGGTTATTGGGAGGGGGGGAACAAATCAACATGGGGGCAAACTCAACATAAAATATGTGGGGCCATGGCCCCCATAAGAGGATACAAATCGACGCCCCTGATCAAATGTTTCCACTACCAGACCATCAGATGTTCTGAAGTGAAATCACGTCGTCACACGTAGATAATCCTGTGGATAGCCTATCGGTAATACCTTCTGGATGGCGGTGACAGTCCGCTGTGTCCAGGGTGCCATGCTGAACTGCCAGTGCGGCACGTACTGATTGCCTGCAGTCGAGTTATTCATGAGCGAAGGCGTGTCTTTGGACGTGCATCTCTCTCCTTTATGGAAGCATTAGGAGACTAGTTATGAATTGTTCAATCGGGACGACTCTTCCGCTTCCTATCAGAAATGAATAATTTTCTGTGATTTCTGTCTCTCATTAACTCGCTTTTACGCCTGAAAAAAAAATGATGATCAAACCACGGCATGATGTCTCACGTACATTGACCCCTTCACATGCAGTTGTCTCGTCGGCTGACCTTCACGCATATGCCATTGTCTGACTGACGATGATATGGGCGCTGCGTGATCGATGCAGTCGATGTGCCCATAAACTCCAATACTCAACCTATCGGCAATGGGTGACCTTGAAATTTGTCTAGTTTATTAAGGCAAACTATAAGTCTTAAATGAATAAGATTCAAATATTTTTGGGGGGTTAAAGAAGCGTTTTATTTCATTGTTCGATTCCGTTGTTCGATTCCCATTCCATTGTTCGAATGGAAGATAACTTACTCGAAATCCGCTCGTTCCCAAAAGTCGGAAAATCATAGAAACCATGGAGAATGGACGCCCATATTGGATATTTAAAAACAAAACGCATTTGTTAATGGCAGCCCCATCATGTCTGCTTGCATTTCTCCCATCAAATGAATGAATTTCAATGGGATAGGGGTAAAAGGCCACGAGGTCACGAGGACATACGGTCACGGGGTGAAATGTGAGAAATGTTGATATTTTATCTCTAATGTGCTTTCGTTAATCATTGTTCTTCTCAAAGAAGCATAATATATCACACTTCCTTTTCATTATCGATGAAATATCTCTCGCCAAAGATACCCTTGTTGTGTGACCTCAAAATAGTCCCGTATGCTATAACTCTGAAACCACTAGTACGATCGGGATAAAACTTGTCTTGGAACGTACCAGTCCTGCTTTGCATGCGAAACGGCAAAGAACCAAGTAAGTCATAGTTGCTCAGAAGGAATACATAGTACATGGATCATACATGGGCGCAAAACGACCAAACCTGGTCGAGGCGCCCTAAAACTCAAATAAACAACCGAAGGAATATATGATACATGTACTCAAACACCGGTGATTCAGGTATTACTAGTGGCGTTGCAAGAAGTAGGCACCCAAATTGAACGTGTTTGCAACCGACTACAAAACCCATATCAGAGTTGCTGAACACTAATTGTTGGCAGAACCCAAGTCCTCCGAGAGGACCCGGTTGTCCTTTCTCTGATGACCACATCGTGTGGGGACGGGATGTGTCGTGTGAGCACCGATCGGCGCATCCCGCTTCAGAGCCCAAAGATCAAACACGACCGATTGGATCAACGGGCGGCCGGCCGACACCGGCCGCCGGTCAAGTGGCGGGCTCGTGCCAGTGAGGAGCCGTCACCGGTAGCCAGCCGACTTGGTCGAGTCAGCAGCGAGGACGGCCCGCTGGGGCTGACACGGCGGATATTCATCCGGCCGGATCACACGGGCCTCAGGGCAGGTCCGAGCCGCGCTTAGCGGCGCCGATCAATCCTGCCTCTCGCACACTGCACGCGGCCGACCTCGCACTGGCGGGGTTTGTCGCGCGCTGGTCCGACCTCGCACTGGCAGGGTTTGTCACGCGCTGGTCCGACCCCGCACTGGCAGGGTTTGTCGCGCGCTGGTCCGACCTCGCACCAGCGGGGTTTGTCGCGCGCTGGTCCGACCCCGCACTGGCAGGGTTTGTCGGGCGCTGGGACGACCTCGCACTGGCGGGGTTTGTCTGGCGCTGGGCCGACCTCACACTGGCGGGGTTTGTCGGGCGTTGGGCCGATCTCGCACTGGCGGGGTTTGTCGCGCGCTGGGCCGACCCCGCACTGGCGGGGCTTGTCGGGCGCTCGGCGGGGTGTGTCGGGCGCTCGGAGGGGTTTGTGGGGCGCTCGACCGACCTCGCACTGGCGGGGTTTGTCGGGCGCTGGGCCGACCTCACACTGGCGGGGTTTGTCGGGCGTTGGGCCGACCTCGCACTGGCGGGGTTTGTCTGGCGCTCGGCGGGGTGTGTCGGGCGCTCGGCGGGGTGTGTCGGGCGCTCGGAGGGGTGTGTCGGGCGCTCGGCGGGGTGTGTCGGGCGCTCGGAGGGGTTTGTCGGGCGCTCGGCCGACCTCACACTGGCGGGGTTTGTCGGGCGTTGGGCCGACCTCGCACTGGCGGGGTTTGTCGCGCGCTGGGCCGACCCCGCACTGGCGGGGCTTGTCGGGCGCTCGGCGGGGTGTGTCGGGCGCTCGGAGGGGTTTGTGGGGCGCTCGACCGACCTCGCACTGGCGGGGTTTGTCGGGCGCTGGGCCGACCTCGCACTGGCGGGGTTTGTCGGGCGCTGGGCCGACCTCGCACTGGCGGGGTTTGTCGGGCGCACCTGCAGTGCTGGCTGCGTATGGAGTCAGTTCAACATAGAGAGCCAACCTAGGATACCCCAATACCAGTTTTCCCCGGGTTTGGACCAGTCTATTTTGCCAACTTGGAAAAAACATAAATGAAAAATTAATTTAATAAATACAACATTCTTTTCCAGTTTTCCACAACCCATGCAACCATTTTAGCACATTGCGATCAGTGCTAAATGAGCAGTGTGATTATCGATTTGACAAAACTTTAAATAGGATTGCTTGTACTATTTCAATTGATCAAAGAGGACAGTCTCCACCAAAACTAAAAATGCTTGGAAGAACTGCAAGCATAAAGTCACCATTCATTGGACACTAGGGCAATCTTACAACTACCTAGGTTCAGGCGCGCACCCAGGATTTTTCCATGGGGGCCGAAAATGGGACTTGGGCGGCTCCAAAAGGGTACTTGACCGGCTCCAAAAGGGCACTTTGCGGCCCGGGGCACACTGAAAGGTTTGTTGACCGGGGGGGCGTTAATTTTCCATGCCGCATAGGACAGGAAATGGCACAGGGGGATGTCATTTTTAGGCCAAGAGGGCAGTTTTGGGCCCAAATGGCACCTTTGGCACAGGCGGGGCACATGAGGCAGGTTATTTTTTGCCTAAATTTGTGACATTCCGACCAAGAGGGCACTTTTCGGTCAAAAGGGCACTTTTCGGTCAAAAGGGCACTTTGGTCTCATGGGGGTCTCCCTGCCCCCCCCACACACACTCTCTGGTGCGCCTACGCCTAGGTTGAACATGAAAAGGATATCGTACACTACATTTATGCTTCAAAAACGAAAAATCGCGCCAAACTTTCATACCGGGTTGTCAGATATTTAAATAATACGCATATGCACATTTTTTAAATATAATTTTTTATATAAATTTAGTCCGAGTTGTTGCTGGGGTGGCTTTAGGAACCAGGGTTCCATTGCTAAGCAGAGCTTGTTGCGTGGACCCTGGCCCCACCACCCGATCCACGAATTCCTGTTCAACGGCAGAATTTTGATCGAGCGTTTATCGTGCCGTTAATACACCGACACCGGCCGTGGGCGAAATGCGAGCGCGCGAAGCGACTCGAACCCTGTGTTGCCAGTACATGGGAGACCAGTGCAGGCCAGCGCTCTAACCAACTGAGCTACCGGGGCGCCACATCTAAGCGCATCCAGTACATACTACGCATGCAAGTGTGGAATTTATTTGTTCTCAATAAAAGCAACTGCCATGCCACTGCATTCATATTGCAGGCAGGAAGTACAAGTTTAGCAAAATATGTGTTTCAGTGCTGCTGCAAGGAGCATGATGATGGGTCTGTTCCTGACACTGTCCCATAAAAGTGAGTTGAGAAACGTGGAGCAACTTGGAACAGTTCAGAGCAGGCTCAGTGAAAACGAACGCCGGAACGTATGGAGCAACTTGGAGTAGAAGTCAGTTTTTTGTGCTTATATTATGAGAGCACATATGACGCGTGGAGTGGTTCAGTGTGGATAAGTGCACTGTTCATTGTCTGCATGAAAGGAAATTACATCCTCAAAGATAATACAATAAATATTGAAACACAACACCCTCACAGTCCAGTGAGACACTTTAAAATTAAAGCTTCGCAAATATATCTTCAGCGCCACATTTGTGCCACTCCAAGCCGCTCCAAGCTGCCCCTGCTCTCGGGGGAGTAAGTTGGAGTAGATTGGAGCTACTCCGATCTGCTCCGAAGACGTTCTCCACAGTTCTCCCAAAATAAGTAATGGAGTACTTTCCTGATGCATAAAAATCTTCGATTTGGAAAATAGCGTGCGAGTAAGGTCAATAATTATATATGGAAGACCTTGCAATTTTATCGATATGTTTTTAAAAGACAAGCAATATATTTTCTTTCACGCTGCACCAAATCCCTTTCCGTGCTCGTCCCAGCGTTTCCGTACCTTTGGATTCACGTGGGCAACATTTTGGCGGTATAAATATTTGGATATTATTAGCGAAAGTAAACTTGTCTCTTGGTTTACTTCAATAGTACCTTTCCGATGTTTATATATAGGTTGCAAATGAAGACTTTGCATAGTTAAACGCGTCCACTGAGAAGAGATAGCCGGACACCATCCCATATATGTGAGGAGGGCTTCACAAATTGTGCACCACATTTTCCCAGAAATCTTTGAAAAGAAGCCATAGTATCAGTGTGATCCCAAAAGTCATCAATATGGTTCATACCCTCTCCATTTAGCTCATTATGGAAAATCGACTGCCTACCTACCAGCACAGACGAGTTTGCTGCCTCACTTCTTTTGCGTTTGTTGGTTGCTTAATTGGCACTGCTATTCCGGACCACACCAGCATTCATTTCCTTATAACACACTAAGATCATTTTTGAAGTTATCCAAACCTCACCTGTAAGTTATCCAAACCTCACCATCCAAACCTGTAATTTATATTCACTATATCCTCTATGGATCCCTTAATTTCATGTTTAAATACCTTAACAAGGATGCACTTTAAATCCCATTATCTTTCCCATTCATGGTACTCGGATAGCTTTATAAACCTGTAGGAAGTCAGGTTTTAAGATCACATCTTTTTCACCTTCTGCTGCTCTCACTCGCTGTCCCGTCGCCAATAGCTGTTCGCGTCACCAAAGTCACCACCTTCGATATCCGACACTACCTCGCTTGATATGTCTTACGCTCGCTGACACTGAAAGGCGACCGTATACAGCGGGTCATTATAGCTCATCCTATTAGGAAATATAAATGCCCTCCAACACCTGATCTTGATCCAGTGTTTGTAATCTAGCACACCCGCATTTTCGTGTTCGGAATGCAAAACACCACCGTACGAAATAATTGTTTGTTTTAAAGTTGCTCTTTGTGAGCGGTTAGAGGATTTGTATTACAATAAACTGTCTATCTGGTGAGATCCTCACACCCCGTCTCGGAGGGTGGTTGATACCTGGTTATCTTGGTTGATACAACTCCCTCCCCCTCTATGGGCGCTGTATGACCAACGCAGTCGATGCGCCCGAAAGCCCAAATAACCAACCAACCAACCTCCCCCTCTAATCTCCAAACTGGGCGTCTCACGAATACGAAAGAGGTGTTATCGGAAAGCGCTTGACGAGTAGGGCCTGAAACCACCAAAAAATGTTATGGCCCACAAAAGTGACGTCACTATCTGTTTTGTCTATGTTTTCACAACAGACTTAATTTCTTTTTTAGCTCTTGGGAGTTCACTTTGGGGAAGATTTTAACAACAAAAATTGTTTGGAATCAGAAAATGAAGGCAAAATCGACGATGGCCCTAAAAGTTTTGTCCACCCAACAACCTTTAAAAAAAAACATTTCAAACTTTTATGTCTTTAATTTTATTTTCGTGTTTGGTAGATCGAACCGCAAAACGTTGTTTGAAGCCAACGTGCTCTCATTAAATGTGCTTACCTAAGCCAGAACCTTCGATTTTAGCCATAATTGTCCGATTTACAAATACAATGCCATAAAAAAGTAGAAAAATTACAAACTTTTCCGGTGCGTTTTTGTATTCCATAAAGATAAGGAAACGTTGAACGTGTCATTAAAATATCGTCATCCGTTAAAGCGTGACGACTGGTTGAACTTTTCTGGAGGTGACCGAACTTGACCTTGACTAACTTGTTGACCCTAGTTAACCTGACTTCAAAATTTTCACACAACATGCCAAATTGATGTGGGAAAAGGTATGACAAGTTTCGGCACGCTGTTTTGAAACGTTCTTTTACTACACATGGAAAACCTTAAGGGGGCATATCACCCCGAGGGTTAAATATGGACAGCTTGTTGACTTTTGCATTCTGAAAACACCGTACAAATACTGGTTGGGCCATTCTGAGGAAGCGGTACACCAGACATACCTCAAATCCGATGTTATCTGGTTATATAGCTGTGGACATCTACAGTGCCAAAGATAAGTAGTACCTCTGACACCAGGTAATGCCTCTGTCCTCTGGCACTTCTACAATAATTATGGTGTGGCAGGTTGGCCCACATTTTAAATATCTCAGACATAACTAATGCTTACCTTGTTTTAAGAGAAGATTTTGCAGCTGTTCGAACACACGATTGTACATGTTTAACTTCCAATCAGGCATAAAAGAATCCAGTTAGGCAACAACCCTGCTTTGGATGAAAACATAATATATTTATGTGACAAAGTTGTCTTTTTTATGCAAAGATGTCCGATAGAATACTTAACTAACCTTACCCGCCCTAACCAAGCCTAACCCCTTTTTTTGCACCATGGGAAAAAATGTGTAAAACGTGTCTAGTGAATACTATTGTGGAGGCACATGATAGGTGATACTTTGCTACAGTGTTCCAAAGTTATATTTATGATAGAGTGGGGCATAAAACCGACCAAAAAATACATATAGGACATAAGATCATGACATTGAATAGAGGGACATTGGAACTCCAGACTGGTTAAAATTCAATCAAATGGTCATTTGCCAAATAGATGCATTATATTTTGTCCTTAAGAAAGGAATACAAATTGTATGTGCATATCACAAGATGAGAGTCCATAATTGAGCTTCAAGTAGGAAGGTATCCATTAGCTTCTTCTTGGTGCCATTTTTCATCCAAGTTTGAAATTTTTGGGGAACGTGCTAATTCTGCATCAGTTACTTCATGATGCTGAATGCCTTCCTCCACCAACATTCATTACTTGCAGTTCAAAATATAATACCATCACGGGCGTTTATTTCTGAAAATCATTGGAGAGGCAAAATACATGAAGGCAAGAGGCAGGAAATAGAAATAGATTGGGGGCACATTTCATAGGGTCCCATGCTAAAAGTTGAAATTATTTGGGAATGGACAAAGCCAACATTGAGAGGACACTTGTAACTTCAGAAGTTACAAAACAACATCACTGCTTAACATTGTGGTTAGCACCGGCAGTCCCTCCTACTTCACCTTGAAGCTGAATCAAAGAAGGCGGGCTGGACAGTTCATCACGCTATTTTCGAAACGAGTCGAAAACAAATGTGTGGCTTGTAGATTATGAATGAATCAATCGATGGTTACTTAACACGAGTCCGGCATGTGAGGTTTTGAAGGCTGAACTGATCACTCAAGTCGGTAGATTGTTCCGCACTGGTGCATCTTGTAAGAAGTACCCTAGCCTTTAGACATGTGACCCTACCAACATAATGTAGGTGCTGTTTAACCCACTTGACAGGATAAACCCACTGGACACACTTCTTTAGATAAATGTATGCCCTGTTCATTTACGTGGCATTACTTCGGATATAATTAATTAATTATGTCAGTGTACTTGTGCAGGCCGTGTGATGTTTATTCACAACACGTCTGTCATGATTAAACAAATGCAAAGCAACTTGATGCATGCCACGCCGCACGCGTGTGCATGGTATATTAAGTCATGGGTGGTAGATTTGGTTTACGATGTAGACAAAATTTCCTCCAAAGCAGGCTGCTTGGAGGAGGAGCAATGGTTGAGAACGACCACCTCAAAGCCCCTCCCTCCCCTTTGGCTACGCCACTGTTACTATTACATTACGTTTGCAATATTAACTTTCAACCAAAAAAATAAAATACTTGTAACAACGTTGTGTGCTACCAGGTCTCATACATCCTCTCATACCACCCCACCGCAAACTCAAATCCTAGCCGTCATCCCTTCAGCGTGTTATTTATATCCTCCGTATCATATCCCTAAAATGGCGACAGCTTCGCAGGCAGAGTCGAATCCCAACACCACACTTTAGAGCTATACTCTGAGAAATGTCACGTGACATGGCACGGCAGACGGCATCTGTTCCACGTCACATGATGGACCACTTTGGGGAGCTCGAAGGCCACCTTCAGTGGCTGGAGCTGCGCGCTCCGACACCCTGTTGGTCACCGGTAGCCTGCGGGTAGGCACGGCGAGCCCCGCCCACTGCCGGGAGGGAAGGGGAGGGGAGGGCTGCCCAGGCGGCGTGTGGCGGCAGTTTGAGCGCGCAACGGACGCCGAGCCTCTGTGTGGTGGAGTGGTGTTGAGTAGAGATAAATGGAGTGGATTACGGAGTGGAGTTGGTGGAGTGACTGATGAGAGTCACGTGCACGTGACGGGATCATCAGGAGCGACAGTGGACTGAGGGTCAAGAGCAAGGGATTGCCTGAGTGTCCGAGGAAGGAGCAGGAGATAACCTGAGTGGCTGTCACCACATGGACCGCGATGTGACGGTAAGATGGATATTCCATGGCTGTACGATGCATGGATGGCTCGATGACTACTCTACGCAGGTTGTGCTATGAATACATATATGCGTACATATCATGGATGTCGCCGAGAAAATGGTTGGGGGCTGGGGGTGGGGTAAGCGGTGGTGATATGACATTTTTCTGCGGAGAAGGTCACCACGATCGGCCGAAAAAAACCTCACGACCTAAAAAACTCGACATGTACCTCACATTTCTGAAAAGTGGAGATTTGTCCCCCACAATGTATTTCGTGTCCCCCAAGTCTCAGCTACCTGACCATAATAGCCGCAGAACTCATACTTCATCATTTATCAAGTGAAAATGAATATGCAAGAGAATCACCAAAAACGCTAGAAGCCGAGCTAGCCAGTCAACGGGCTTTCCAGTCGTCACAAAATCTCCGAGTTGTAAATCAGCAAACGTTAGAAATGTCTGCTTCTAGGGCATTCTTGAATAGCGTGAACTTTGATCATCTAGTGTTTTTGCTGTGGTGGATAATTGCACCTTGCGGGGCATTGAATTTGCACTACCGCAGTGCTTTATACCTCTCAGGTTGCATTCTCCTGCGCATATATCGATATATTTTGAACAAAAGTTACACTAGGTTTCCTTTGGTCTCTTCAAGACCATGGAGGGGGGTCATGGGCAGCCTTAAGCACGTATGTCAAGTTCGTAATCGTGTTCAGCGACGAGTTCGCCAGAGGCGTATTTGTATTTGCATTGGCATTTAGAGATCTGTTTATGGTCGTTCGAATCAATTATCACAAATGTTTGTTTGTACTGAACACGCTGGAAGCAACTCCATAGGTCTGACATGACCACCTTAACCCGTCCCGTCTCTGGGGGGTCTTCAACCGCCCCCTCAGGTTTTTCGTGGATAGCGGACGAACGGCGCGCGGCAGCGCGCCCAAATTTGGTATACCTCTTCCCACATCAATTTGAAATGCTTATTCGAAATTTTTAGGTCAGGTCATCTAGGGTCGAGAGTTGGTCAAGGTCAAGTGAGGTCACTTCCAAAGAAAAGTTCAACCAGTCGTCACGCTTTAAGGGATACAGATATTTTAATGAAACTTTCAGCGTTTGTTTATCTTTATGGATGCAGCAAAGCGTATGAGTGGAATTTTTCTTTTTTTCGTTTTTGACTACATATAAATTTTGCGTATTTGCCAAATTGCAGTTCAAATACAGGATTCTGGCTAAAGTAAGCATTTTTTATTAGGGAAAGTCGACTTCCAACAACGTTTGTCGGTCTGCTCTACTCATTGGAAAAGGAACATTAAAGAAAACTCGAAAATTTCAAATATTGAAATTTTAAAGAATTATTTTATTTTTATTTTTGGGGGCCAACAAATTGTAGCTGTGGTCGATTTCGCTGACCTTTTCTCATTCCAAATACATTTTGTTTTTTCATATATCCCCAAAATGAACTCCCCAGAGTCAAAAACATACTGCAAGTCGTAAAAAGTGAATCTATCCCCCCTGGTGACGTCACTTTTGGGGGAAAATTGTTTTGGAGGGTGGACTCGGACCCTACTCGTCGAGCGCTTTCCGATGACATCCCTTTCGTTTTCGTGCGATGCTTCGTTTGAATTTTAGAGGGGGATCTTCAACCGCCCCCGCCCCCCGAGACGGGGTGGGAGGATTTGACCGGAAAGACGCGTGTTAACGGTCAAGATCCAACACAAACCGGTTTGTCTTTGATTTTCTACTTTTTCGCTTCGCCAAAACCTGGCCACATCTGGCATCCAACGATAACCTGTATTGAACCACCGTGTAATATTTGAAGGCGGTACATGTCAAGGTCAAACTTCAAGGTCAAATGTATGATTGCATTTTTGTTGTTACTTGTTACTTGTATTATTCGATAGCGATATTGAAGCGATATCGACCGAACGCGAGGCTCGGATGCTATCGTTTCAATTTCCATGACATGGGTGTCATTCGACGTGGTTGTAGCATCCGCATCACAAAGCTAAGCAATGCAATTATATTTCAAAGGCAAACACCAAGCTGATCCCTCGGTCGCCCCAATTTGTCCGAGTAACACTGCAAACCAGGACATGTAAAGGTGAAATTTTCGGGAGTTCTTCGATGATTTCGCGTTTCGTCGCTATGGCTTTAATTTGCAGAAATGAACGTCATTCGACGTCCCTTGTGCGGCATCAAAAGTTGATAATTTGGGGAAATCTCGAAAATCTCTCAGAGTGGCGCCTCTAGCTGAAAAATTCGAGCGGGTACACTCGAACCTTCTCAGAGCGGCGTCTTTTCCACTCCGGAGGGACACCGCCTTCCTCTGGGGGGGGGGGGATATGGTCCTAGTGCCACACTCTTTATCCGCCCCTGGTTGTAATTGCATCGAAATGTGTCTCCACAAAACAGGAAAACATGTGAAAGGTTAGCTGAAGTCGGTGACTTACCTTGGGTTGGCGCTAGGGTTGGGGGAGGAGAGCAAACGGTATTAGTGGGCCCACCTACCCCCGTACCTAAAAATTCCGCTAATAGGTGCCACTATCCTCCAATGGGGCTCATTTTATTTTATTTTATATAAATATTTAGTGACCAATTTAATAGTCGTAGACAAGGGACACAATTTACTACCATCATTTCTGATTCCCCGGATTTATACTTAACTCCCCATCTAGTTCGAGGGTATCTCCTTTGGTATCCGTTGATAAGTGACATGGCACTGCTGAAAATACACCTGTACAATTATAACACCAGTATAATGAAAAATAACAAAATTCTTCAAATTTCACACATTCCCGATCGCGAAAACGCCAACGTTAGTGCACATGTACGAATGGTGTGCGAATGCGCATTCGTCGCATTCGCCACACTTCCTGTGATTTTCCGGTTTCCCCCAGGCCTCCTACGTTTTGCTAATTACTGCCACATGATAGTCTTTTGGCATATTTGGTAGTTTCTGGTGGTCACTAACTTTGGGTACACGCTGAGTCTTGACACACCTCCTCTATTTGGTTAAATACGTACCCAGATTTGCTACCGAACCTATGGGCATAGCCTTAGCTCGGTGTTATTTTTCCGAACCGGTGCGTTTTTGTCGTCTACGGATGTGTTAGGGCTCTAGCTAATTCTGTCTATGGATATATTTTATGGCTCCAGCCAAGTTTTCTGATGGGCTGATGACATTTTTTTGTAGACCCGGCTTTATATTTTTGTTGCTTTTTTTGTTGCGCCCCGGCGGCATTTCTGAGGAACCGGTGCGTTTTCGAGGACCCAGGTGTATTTATTTAGTGTCCGGTCTTTTGCAGCGGTGTCTCATTATTGCAGAACTGGTCAAACTGGCCAGCACATAACTTCACTTCGCCAACTTCTTGTGTGTTCGCTCTATAAATGGTATTTTTATTTAAGTCGCTGGGAAGTCGTAAATCAATTCACCATTTACCCAGTAAGGGCATTCAAATGTGTAGAATCAATTGCAATTCATATTCACTTTTACATAGCGTTTCGGGTTTCTTTAATCCACTCTCAAAATTACAGTTGGGGCTACCGGGTCTAATTCATATGCGGGATAGTTAATACAACGGCTTTTACTAGAAAAAAGTGTGAAGCCGGTTTCTATGACTACCACACATCCTGCTCCCGGACAAAAAAAAATTCGCATAAAAAAACAGCGCAAGACTTTCTACGCGCGGCGGCGGAAATGTGACGATGTGGCGATATGCGAAATGTGAACGATGTGAAATGTGACTATGTTTTTGGGAGGGAAGGGTACATTTAAAGCTATGTGCCTCCCCAATAATTTTTATTTCATCGTCACATTGCTATCTTTTTAGTTTTATTTTATCATTCTCATGTTTCTTAGCTTTGCAACGGTGATACGTTCTTCCGTTTGCAGCTACACTGCGCTTGCAATTTTCTACAGCATGCTCCAGCCTGCACCAAAACCTGCGGGGTAAATTCATCTAGCCTACATCAACATAATCTGCCTGTAATAACACACTAGCCTGTATCAACGTTTTGTTGGATGGTAGTGAAATAAAATAACCACAGAAATGCCTATTTGTATTCAGGTGTTTGCTAGCACTATTTCAAGATGATCTTATCCAGATTTATGGGGTATTTCTCACCAAGCGGAAATCACTGAACGAAGGATATTCAACTATGGAACGAACCTTTGCGCCTTCCAGAGATAACATAAGCCTTGAGCTATTGTGAGCCAGGACTCAAGCCAGAATGATTTCCGTAAGCGTAGAATATGGACTTCTCAGATGGCGTAATCCCATGTTGCATGTCAAAATTGTATCAACTATACTCGGTCTGCTCTAAATGACGGGAAACCTTAATCGACACAGATACAAAACTGCTTAAGTTAAAGCTCCATACATACATACTCCGTGTCACAGAGGCACTTTTTTACACGACTCGTGGTTTGTGAAATTTTTATCGAGGATGGTTTGCATTTCCAAATAGCTGCAATGCAGACTGAAAAATTTGCCTATTTATAGGGTCATTTTGATCCTTTATGGGCTGGACTTCGATGATGTAAAGAATCTCTCATGGTTTCTTCTGATGATAGTAGTGTTGCTGGTTAGGGCGTGTCTTGTTAGTGTTTAGTTGTGTTCTTGGGATGAATATTGGTTGGGAGCGCCAGCTCGCAGGTGGATAGTCAGGGGTCGAGAGAGTGCGATGGTAGCGAGGGGCATGGGTAGGAGCAATGAATGGTCTGTATTCCATGGCTGCGCATGTATGACGCAATGATTACCCTATGTGGATTGCGCCATACATACATATGGGCATACATATTGGTGTCGCTGTGAAATTGGTGGTGGGGCGGGAGGCATTTGACGTGTTCATGGAATATTTCCTGCGGAGAGGGGGCCGTCGGCTGAAAAAAAAAATTCGTTAGGGGTCGAGTGTTGTGTCATAATCGTTTTTTTATAGACGTAATGCTAAGCTGGATGACGCTTGGTGTGGGGGATTACAATAGTTCTAGTTTCACATTTTCGCACTACCCATGCCTTGGACTTTTGGGTGGAAACTTTCCAACTCTGCCGCTGCCCTTGGACCTTAGGTTCTACCTTTCGGTCATGTTGTATCGTTTACTTTCTGGTTCTGCCCTTGTACCAGATGAGTAATTCTGAATACCGGAAGAAAACTTGCAGTGGCAGCTGGAAACAATAAGGGAGACTGGGGCGTTTTCCCAGTGCAAGGAAAGCAACATAGCTGAAGTGTATTGTGCATGCCGAGTTTCGCTGTGCGGCCATTTGTCGTTGCTATCTGTAATCACACTATACCATTTTACACCTTCTTCATTCTGTTTCACATTCCACCGACACAGGCAATGAGCGACAGGAGGCGGTATCTACCGTCATGGGTCTCGAGCGAACTCTGTGGAGGAGTTGGGCATGGATGAGACTGATGGTTTCTAGACCGATTTGTGTACATTGAACACCATAGGCCAGGGTTAAAATATTGGTTTTTCATTAGGTGTGAGATGTCGAAATGAGCACAGCAGGATGTCGAAATTCGACATGTAATTAGTGTAATTTAAAATGTTTTTGATATCTTTCAGACTGAAATTTGAGTTGATGGTGTAAGTGATTATGACTGGACCTTTATGATTTGTTTTAAGATTCATAATTTAAGAAAAGATGTATTCGGGATAAGGAGAATAATAACTATGATGAACTGGTATTGTATCCCATATCACATAGGTCATCCCTTTACCCAAAATTGCATTGCAAAATGTTCATGTAACATCATTCCATATTGAGGTCATGCACATGCTATTTATAAACACGATACTGTTTCAAAGGAGACATAAATACTTCATATCAATGAGCAGGATGCTGATACTTCTTGGAGAAGGATGTCGATTGAGTGCTCAGAAAGTGGAATAATTTATCACAGCAACTTTGATAAGCCTGCATATTGTATTCAGTGCAGGGCTCCATTGCTTGCTGAATAAGGACTTAAGGTGTGCTGGATGATACCGGGTTTCAGGATACTGGGTAGACTGTCCGAAACAGAAGAGGCTCTGTGATACGGTTTCAGGAGATTTCCTGATCAGAGGTCATTGGTGCACCCCAACTATGGCATATTTGAATTGTTGAAGGGCATCAGGATGTCTTCAGTTGAGTTCATGTTGGCTTCATAATCAGCAGCTAGTAAGCAAGGATGTCATAAAAGTCATAGACAGGGAGGTCGTTTAAACTTTCATTAGGTGGTATTTTCCACCAATTTTCTTGAAAAATGTCACACTGCCATAGGCATAACGCTAATTTTCACGAAGTTTGTGGAGACACACGTCCCATATCCCCCAATGTGTTAGTCTACGCCTACAGTTGCTATGCGTGTGTTTCAGGTTGTGACATAGCTGGTTGCGCCGCCCTGGGGTGGAGCGATGCCACAATCGTCTTGTGTAGACAACAGCGCCTTAGCGGCCACGTTCGAAGAGGCCACCGACGTAGTGTCGAGCACCTCCGACTATCTGCCAGTGGACAAGATGAACGTGATGTCAGGTAAGATCCCATCGGTGCTAACGTGCTCGCTGGAGATAGTACTAAGAACGTATGGATGGAGAAGGAGTCTTCCGTCAACTTCTCCAATCACCTCAACTTCTCGTAACCTAGACCGTTAATCGGGAGAGCACTCAGTATTTTCCTAAAGGGAGAGCGTCGGCGTGGGCGAAGCTCCTGGTATCTTTTCGTTGCGGGGAGGGGAAGTGTAGGGTTGATTATTATTTTTGGGAAGGCCTTGTTGAACTAAGGGAATTAGGGTTGGCTGAAGCTGAAAGGCCAGAAGCACGTGAAGAAAATGTTTGGACAGTGGCATATTCTTGAATTTTAATCGAGGGGAGGACACTCGTCAGGAGGGATGCCATTTCCTCCGGCGGCCACCACTGCGAAAATCCTGGAGGGGAGCCGTTGGCTGAAAATCCATGAAATAAGGGGAAAGGGGGACCGGTGGGATGTACTCAAGTCTCCCAAAGGAGTCTTTTTCCGGAAAGAGGAGTGTCATATTTCCATGTGGAGCATGCTCCCAGTACTACCCCCTGTATCCGCCCCTGAATTTGGGCAGGCGAATATACGGCGCCAAACGTTCGACCGAGCACAGATTTGCCCCGCGAGATGTTAGTGGTTTGTGTGTAGGTGGCGCTGCTTAAATGCATATAGATGGCGCACAATGCAGGACTCCGGAGACTTCAGTGCACAGTCTACAGCAGTCTCCGGAGTTTGGCATGTCCATCGTGAAAGGCATGTACGAAGGCATGCAACTATATACTTGCAACAAGAAGTCCGATAAGCAGCACATATACCCTTGTCAAGTCTCGGGCGAACATCACAAGCCACGCGCGTCTCCATCAATTTTACCGCCAACGCAGGACATTTCAAAGGTGTGGACACCAGAACGTTGGAGAGTTGATAGTTCAGGTGTTTGCACGCTGAGGTGTTGATGGTTAAGGTGTCTGCACGCTGGGGAGTTGATGGTTAAGGTGTCTGCACGCTGGTGAGTTGATGGTCAAGGTGTCTGCATGCTGGGAGTTGATGGTTAAGATGTCTGCACGCTGAGGTGTTGATAGTTAAGGTGTCTGTACCCTGGGGAGTTGATGGTTAAGGTGTCTGCACGCTGGGGAGTTGATGGTTAAGGTGTCTGCACGCTGGGGAGTTGATGGTTAAGGTGTCTGCACGCTGGGGAGTTGATGGTTAAGGTGTCTGCATGCTGGGGAGTTGATGGTTAAGGTGTCTGCATGCTGGGAAGTTGATGGTTAAGGTGTCTGTACCCTGGGGAGTTGATGGTTAAGGTGTCTGCACGCTGGGAAGTTGATGGTTAAGGTGTCTGCACGCTGGGGAGTTGATGGTTAAGGTGTCTGCATGCTGGGAAGTTGATGGTTAAGGTGTCTGCATGCTGGGAAGTTGATGGTTAAGGTGTCTGCACGCTGGGAAGTTGATGGTTAAGGTGTCTGCATTGTTGGGAGAAGTTGATGGTTAAGGTGTCTGCATGCTGGGGAGTTGATGGTTAAGGTGTCTGCATGCTGGGAAGTTGATGGCTAAGGTGTCTGCATGCTGGGGAGTTGATGGTTAAGGTGTCTGCATGCTGGGAAGTTGATGGTTAAGGTGTCTGCATGCTGGGGAGTTGATGGTTAAGGTGTCTGCATGCTGGGGAGTTGATGGTTAAGGTGTCTGCATGCTGGGAAGTTGATGGTTAAGGTGTCTGCACGCTGGGGATGGGGAGTGTGGCGTCCCGCCCGCGTTTCTACTCTGAATGGACAATTGTGATTCAAGATGAAGACATCCGAGGATTGGCACGGCCAACCACCGAGGAAATAACTTTTGATAACGGTGTCTCCTAGACGGAACCCAGCTCTGAGTGTCCGATGACAAAAAATTGCACTCATTAATAAAAGGGGTCGTAATGCTGACTGGCAAAAAGGACTGACTAATCGACTGACTATGACAAATCTCTGCCATTCGGTTACCAAAACCGAGTGGCCGAGATTTGCCACCCGTATACCAGAAAATCGGCGTCCTTCATTGAATAACAAAGCGGTTCAACTATCCCTCAATAAACACTTTATTTTTTTTGCAGATGTTCCAAAGGACACGCATTTTTCATAAATATTGAGAATGAGCAAGCGACACTGCTATGAACTACAGCAATGTTGGAGCTGAAATGTGTCGAATTGATTAAAAAAGCTATTTAGGACTACAACATATAAATGGATCTTGCAAAAACTTCTACATTTTTCAATTCATGTCATGGAATGAAAGCTACATAAATGACTGTGGCGCTTGGCCTCGTTGGCACTCGGGACGAGGTGCAGATCAGTTGTGGATCCGTAGTGGACGACCTCGGACAGCACGGATTCTTCTACCTTTCTGCCGTTTCGCTGATTCCATGCATTTTTTTTGTCACCCGTTCCGCCTGTTGGTATTTCCATCCGCTGTGTGATAGCACAGAGCCACGCCGCGGTATGATGAATGACCACAGCCACGCCGTCATAAATTGTAACCGGAAACTGTCAGGATTGCCAAGTGCTTGTGACGGGCAGCAGTTTATGGTGGCTCTTTCATGCCCCGTGTCAAGTACAAAGTAACAGCAGACAAAAACGTCAATTTTGTGTCCTTTGTTTTATTTTGTCTCTCTGTATCTCTGTCTATATGTCTCTCTGTCTCTCTCTGTCTCTCTATCTCTTTGTATCATACCCTACATATTTTTGCATTATCCTTTCATCGTGCGAACATTTCCCCCGAGATGGCAGGTTAAAATACGCTAGGCTGGATCTGCCAATGGGAGGCCGAATGGATTGGCCTGGACATCAGTTTCGAATATCACAAGACCACTGTGGTGAATTTAGCACAGTGGTGCTGTTTAGTCTGTGCTGCACACCGGAGCAAAACTGCACTGTGGCTCATTAGAAGTATTTGGGAAATGGCCAGCATAAATTATGATTCAACCCTTTTCACTGATCTTTGTCTCCGGTAAGGATACCAAAAATGCAATCGATGAACATGTATAAACGAATGGTTTGACCGATGCAGTGGCTAGTAAACCTGTTTTCCATCTTTCCATATATGTGGAGACGTAATTCTTTCCTCGACGCGATCCCATTGCGATGCTATCAGTCTGGATACCATGAATTATTTTGTATAGCCTGAAATTGTTGTTTTCAAGAGCCAGTTGCATCACGAAGTCTTCTTTTTGAACATCCTGGATTTCTTTTCTCTCTTTAGTTCAGCCCGGCGTGCTTGGAGTCCATCTATCTTTGGCATGCTTGAGTGCAATGTTGAACACATCCATTCAGAACATTTGAATGCTCTGCACTGTTGAGTGGTTTGTAAGCAGTTTTTCTGCTTGTCGAAAACTTCCCGAAGAATTCATTTGTGTGGCGGATATAAGTTGGCTGGAACTCCACGCGTCCTTCGTGCAAGCTTTCTACCACTTCTGGATTTTGTTTTTGATCGCATGGTTTCCGATGATCACTATAGTTTTTACCGAATAAGTTTGTGCCAGTTTGTGGCCAGTTTGTGAATCTTTGGGTTTGTGTAAGCCGATGTCCACATTGGCCTACACAACGGTAAAACTGCAACGGAGGTGTTCACAAAACCTAACGATAAAAAAGGGTTACTGTATGATTTGAACCGCCAGAAATCGTTAACGACGCCATCCCATTCTGACTGGCAGCCCATGCCAAATGGATATGCAGCGAAACCGTGTATCTTCTATAGGCCGCAAATCTCTTAATGTCGTGTGTGGCGTTTTCTGCAAAGTACGAATATGTTTGTTATGCCGGGGAAGCAGGAGGAAAATCGCATGCCAGGGTCTAAAATAATTTCTCGTCCATTCGGTGCGGAAGAGAGAACCAGCCGATATCACCACACGGTGGCAGGCTGGCAAAATTCACCCCCCCCCCCCCCCCCCTCCCCCCCCCCCACACACACACACGGAAGAGAGCTTCCAGTGAAACACTGTAACGAACGGGACAACGAGATATAATATTTCCGCATTGTTGGATTAAAAAATGTTTGGAAGGAAAATGTGTTTGATAGTTAACGGGAAAACAGATGGCCCAACATGTTGGGAATGGAGTCGAAACTAGGGGGACTTAATCCGAGAAGAGAATGATTTAGGAGGTGATATGGTGGACGTATATGATAATGTACCGTGGTGATGACGATTTGTCGCTAACGCTCTGGTAATCTTGCTACTGTTAAGCCGTACATTTTCGCTTGAACACCATATCCTCCTTTTATATATATATATGTTTATATGTATATATATATATATATATATATATATATATATATATATATATATATATATATATATATATATATATATATAGTACATTGTACTACGTGTGTTGACATGTGCTAATTTTATCATAGATTCATCTGTTAAACCATTAGATGACTTGTTACTTAGTCGTGCCTAATCGAAGATGTCCTAGGCAGCTTCGATTTTCACCCGATTTTCACCTTGGCACGCTTTGTTTCTTTATAAGAAAGTGTTGTGAACACATGGCGCTACGCGAATTCACTGACAGCACGATGTGGTAATGTAACCGTCTGCAAATTATATATATATAGTGTTTGTGTGTGTGTGTGCACCTATTATGGTTTCAAGGTCATTCTAGGTTTTAGAGATGCTTCATCCTTCGTGGACTCCTAACCTCGGGGGCATCCCATATTCAGTCCCATCTGGCTCCAGGCTCCCTTAGGGTCCAGTCGGTCCTCGATAGTCCTGTCGAACTGTCATTTACGGGGAATCCCAACTCCGAGATGGTTTCTTGCAATTTCTCTTTAGCTCCAGGGGATCTGTCAAATCCCGAGAAGCATATCAGCCCTCTATGGACTTCAAGGGCTTGTTGTTTCCTCAGCAGTTGGAGTTCCTGCCTACTCAAGTTGCTCTTTCCAGGTACCATGAACATTTCAGCTCTCAGGCTCTCTTCACGCTGTCTTGTCGGTCCTTGTCAGACCTCAGGGTGGACGTCTTCAGGTATCGGTGGCTGTTTCCACACCATCTGCGTGTTACATTTTATATTTTCTCGGCCTTTCTTCTGCGCCTACGCCTTCGGGGACCCATACGTGTCCCCGAGGGCGGTCGCGTGATGGAACCACTCCTACCCGCTATGAGGTGCATGGGAGGTGGGGGTACGTGCACTTTGCCCTTGGCTACGCCACTCGAAATGGCTACCACTCCCCTGCTCTCCCTGGGTATTCATCTTACTGGATGTAGTACTGGGCAAAGCTGATTGTGCTTTGGGGTTGGCGGCGTTGTAACTTTGTGCAATCATATAAGGCGGCGCTGGAACTGTGTTCAATTACAGAAGGCGGCGCTGGACCTGTGTACAATCACAGAAGGCTGTTTTGTAACTGCATACAATCCCAGAAGGCGGCTGTGTAGCTGTATACAATCATAAAAGGCTACTTTGTAGCTGTGTACAATCACAGAAGGCGGCTGTGTAGCTGTATACAATCACAGAAGGCGGCTTTGTAGCTGTGTACAATCATAGAAAGCGGCACTGTAACTGTGTGCAATCACAGAAGGCGGCACGATTCATGACAGTGAAGTCATGAACCCGAAAGTGCTTGTCACTGTCACCGGGGCTAAATACAGCCGCGCACTCACCACAATTCGCGAACTGTACGCACTCAGCGCACCACCCACTGGCGGATCCAGGGGGCATTCCGGCCATGCCCCCGAAGCGCTTCAAATGGAGCATCATGCATTTTGGCCACCCAAACCAACATATGTAAACTAAATTAAAAGGCGGTAACTTCTGCCGAGGTTAAAATACCGCTCAGGTGAAAATACCGCTCACCTTTATACTTGGATCTCCAAGTATAAAGGTATTCTTAATTGTTTAATAATTGTATGGATGTCCAAAATGGTAGCATATTAGACTCCGACAAACATGGAGGGTTTTATGCTGCTGAATTCCTGCTTCCAGGAAGGGTGGACAAAATCAGCAGTTTCATTATTACTTAGTGAAATAGCTTCATGCATTTAATTTAGGCAGTAACGCTCAAACGAACGAAGTGAGCCAGATTTCGAAAGCGAAATTTGAACAGGGTGATTTGTGCGTGTGTCCAGTTGAGCTCAGTTGAACAGCATGTTTCGTATGTTGGTGTCCTGGATAGCTAAGAAGATAAAGAGACAGGCTACATCGGTGGATTTTTTTCAGGAAGAATAGCAAGAGGAGGTATGTAGGTATTTAGATCCTGAATAAGAGATAACTGGCGGGTTTGCAGGTAGGGGAGATTCAGGTGGTAGGACCGGGCTGTCAAACTTTAAAGGTTTTATTCTAGTTTAAGGTATCTACAAGTCACGTTTTACACATATACACTCATGAAGCAAACAAATATGTTGGGTTTGGTTAGGTTGGGTTAGGCTTCTATTTTAAGTTGGGAAAAGTACCAAAAAACAATTTTGAGAGATATTCTTCCAAAAAAATGTGTCCCTTCAAAAACAGGTCAGGCAAGGTTAGGTTACCTTTTTTTTAAAGTTGAATCCTTTTATGAAGCAAAATTTGAGAACAAAATTTCTTTTTTTCTTGCATGGAAGGTTGGGCCAGGTTGGGTTATGTTAGGCTACTTTTTTTGTTACTTTCAACATCACTTTTTAATGCTTTCTTACCAAACTCCAAGCCCATTTTTGGTGTTGCTTTGCTTCCCAACTGAAAAAGTATGCACTTGCAGAGGAAATGAGTGGCTGCTTCATGTTCACGACATTTATAAACCTTGCATCAGAAAAAGAAGTTCCAAGAACTCAAAAATTACCTTACACTACAAGTTTACCACTGTATGGGTCTTGGATGGTGATTTGGGATGACCACACTCAACAAAGAAATACTCTGATAATAGGTTAGACTTTTCTTTGAAGCCCGTTGGACGAAAATTGTATTTGCCTTTAGTAAGCTTCACCACCTTTTGTTCTGAAAAGTTTCAAATCGGATAGCACCAGACAAGCTTTGCCTATTGCTTAGTATCTACATAGGTAGGCACATATGTACCTTACTAGAATCTTGTGATTATTGTCTTATGTTCATTGTCGTATTGTCGTATTGTCATTACGTGTATTGTCGAGTATCATTGTATTTGAAGACATCCACAAAACAATTTTACACATTTTACCTCCATGAAGCAAGGGGATGAGTAGTCTATGGGTAAGTTGCTCGTCTCACAATCGAAAGATTGTGGGTTCGGGCATTACCTGTTGCTACTCTTCGCCCATAACCAATCGGCGTGAGAGATCGGCGACGCTACATGACTCAACATGCTCGACAATATATTTATAAATGATCTTTCCTATATCTGCTCTTCTGGGATATTGCTTGAGGACTTATCAGACTTCCCATTTTTATGACTAGCTTTATATAAAAACCAAACTTCAACAAAAGGTAATAGAACAGCATTTGATTACAATCAGGTGGGTAAACTAAATGATTATTTGGCATTGGCATTGCACAATTTTGATAACACTGATGCTAATATTGCATGTCCTCAGCTGATTGAAGCATGTATACATGGCATGAAGCTTTGCACTAAAACATTTACCTACAGTAGAAGGAGAACTCCTATAAAACCATGGATTACTGCAGGAATATTGTGCACCATAAACAAACAAACCAAAAATTGTACAAGAAGTACATACAAAGTCAAAGCATACAAAATGAATTAGAATATAAACAGTATAGAAACACTCTAGTTCATATTTTGAGAGATGCAAAAAAACTGTACTATCAAACAGCATTATGTCGCAATCAGCAGGATGGACATGGAGGAACATGCAAAATCCTAAATGAACTGATCAATAGGAAAAAAAGCCAGATTAAAACTTCCTGATATGTTAGTAGATGAAGATGGCAATGAATATGACAGGAATTGTGTACCTAATGCATTTAATACTTTCTTTGTCTCTGTTGGAGAGAGATTGGAACAAAAGATATATTTGATAGAAGATCCAATTGAATATATGGCTGAACCTACCTATGCAAGGTTTTCTGATCATATAAGTACTAGTGAAATTCAAGTAGAATCAATTATTAAGAACATGAAATCTTTTGGAGGTGGCATAGATGGAATCAGCACAAAAATATGAATGCTTACCTATAAAAGTATCTTGAAGCAGATTACCCACCTCTTTAAACTTTGTCTGCATGATGGAATATTTCCTGATGATTTAAAGAAAGCAGTTGTTGTACCTGTTTTCAAGGCAGGAGAGCATCACAAATTCACAAATTATAGACCTATATCTTTATTCCCTATCTTTTCTAAAATTTTGGAAAAAAATATTGCATGTCTATCTTTCAGCATATTTGGAACAAAATAATGTACTAAGCCCTTTCCAATTTGACTTCAGAAAAAAACCATAGTACATACATGCCCATTATGCATTTATATAATGAAATAACTAAGTCCATAGAAAATAAAGAATTTGTTTGTGGTTTATATCTTGATTTGAAAAAGTTTTTTGACACAATTAGCACAGAGATATTAGTCAGAAAATTACAATGCATTGGACTTCGAGGACCCCTTCTTAGAATACTAAAATCATAACTTAGAAATGGATATCAGCAAACTAAAGTACATGAGACTCTATCTGAATCAGAATTAATTTCTATGGGTGTTCCTCAGGGTTCCATTCTGGGGCCATTATTATTCATCATATATATAAACGACTTGCCCAGAATTTCGAATGAAGTAAATATGTACCTTTTTGCTGATGACACAGCAATTATTGTTAAGGCAAAAAGTATAGATGAATTACAGAATAAAATTAATTGCATTGTTTCGGAACTAACTAACATAATGGTTCCAAGCAAATAGGATGCCATTGAATGTAGGGAAGACAAATTACCAAATATATTCTGGAACTTCCATTAATGACATAAATATAATGATCAATTCTGTTAAAGTGAAAAGAAAACAACAAATCAAGTATCTTGGCATGGTGTTGGATGAAAAATTGACTTGGTATGGGCACATCGATTATATTACATCCATCATTAGTAAAAACTTGGGTATTATGGGGTGGGCAAAATACTTCATAACAAGTCGTGAACTGAAGTATTTATACAACTATTTAATCCTTCCCTATTTAAATTACTGCGCTGTGATTTGGGGTAATAATTATCCCACTAGACTAAACCAAGTCATTAAATCCCAGAAACGTGCCTTGCGAATTATTGATTACAGATGTTATACATACCCTACAAATGAATTCTTTATTAAATACAATATTTTGAAGTTTACCGACATGGTGCAAGAACAAAACATATTAATTATGCACAAATTTGTCAATGACGCATTCCCACATGCTATGACTGACTTTTTTTTCGATATACAACACCTTCTAGTACAGGAATCATCCAACATTTCTCTTTACCATTTACCTATCGACAATATAGGCTATATGCTATTACCCACTCTGCTCCAAAATCATGGAACAATGTAATATGCAAAATATTTCCCAGTATTCAGCAAGTACCAAGGGAAAAAGATGTGCTAAAGAAATGCATTAGACGTCACTTTATGAAATTATGTAAATCAAAGGAAAACTGAAGTCAGATTATAGCTCATACAATTCCCAAAGGTAGCTTTAAAGGTTGCACCCTGCTAGATTTGGTATCAGTGTTGATATATGAAAATGTACAAATGTATGTGATTGATTGGACTTTTTTGTGTTTCTTTTTGTGTCAAAGGATATTGGTAGGCTGGTACACACCTATCTTATTCTGCATGAGACATCTCCATATGAATCTGTTTTCAACATTTCTGTACTCCCCTAACATTTTCATCTTGTGACCCTGGGAACTTTGTGGGCGTTACTAGCTTGCTATCAGTCCGCGGATATCCCAGGGTCGCATTTCCTTTCTACTAATTGGTGGTGGTCTATCTGCAAAATGAAAAGAAAAGAAAAACAAATGGGATGCAAATTGCATTTAGATAATCACATCAGTTTGCATTGTTCTTTGTATCCCGGGGCATCCTTGTGTTGGCTGCCTTGATCTATGGGCAGCTCACCAAGGAGTGCCACACATTGAAAGATCCAATGAAGGTGCATACAGCCAAAGGAGATAGGCTGCTGCTGCATCTGATATGGGGGACAACTGGAAAAAAAAACGGTCGACGTGTCGTAAAACCACCACCTCCATGAAGCAAGCATATAGGGTTAGGTTTAGATCAGTTTGGCTGGATTAGGTTAGGTTAGGTTTTTCTCTTTAGTTTAAAACATCAAACATTTTTAAAAGTAACTTTTCCCAATAGACTTGTTTTCTGCAAGAACAGATTAGGTTAGGTTAGGTTTTGGTGAATTTTTTATTTGCTTTTTGAGATTAAGACAAAATAATCCTTTCGAAAAATTCTGACATGGAAGCTTAGGTAGTAAATTGGTGCTTGAAATTGTTTTATGGATCCTTTGAGTATACCTTTCCAATGCAATGCTTATGAACGTGACTAACACCAATCAGGACCACTCATTTTCTACACAATTGTTTACTTTTAAGTTTGTAAGCAGAATAACACCAATAGTTTGAGTTTGATCAGAAAGGCAATCTTTAAGAAATCAAATAAAAATACAACAGAACCTAACCTATCCTAACCTCCCATTTCATATATACTAATGGAATGATAATCAAATGTGGTATTTTAATTGATGCAAAACTTTGTTGTTCTTATTGTGGCAATATGATTGTCTAAACTAAGATGTTTAGGAATAAAATGTTGTGAACTTCAAGGTGCATAATGAGGCATATGTCTGTCCTTGATGCCGTCCAACATATCTCGAACATAGCCTAACTGCCACAGATTTTGATGGAAATTGGATACAGGGTTATCTGAGGCCCTGAAACGATTTATGAGCCTTTTAGCTCAATCAAAACAGCGGTTCACGAGTTATTGCCTGCGGAGGTTTTCTGAGTTCACACTGAGGGTAAAACTTACACGGCCAATATCTTAGTGTTATGTAGAGATAAATTATGAAAGTTATATATCGTTGGAATCGTAATGAGCTCATAGTTCGATTCCTTAGGTCAGTTTTTTATTTGTGCAAATTTTGAGAATATGATCCCGTGACCTCGGATAACGTGACGTGGGGTTACCCCTAGTACAACGATATTGCTATAATTATGTATGTAGAACGAAAACCTCATCATTTATCTTTCTGATGAACAAATAAAAAACATGTATATTTACGCCTAATACAAGTTTCTGTACCAAATATTGTCTGACTAATGCGAAAAAAATGCCGCTTAAATAGGCCTGATGATCAGTAAGCTTTGTTTTCCGGTTCTTCGAAAGAGTGCAACATCGTAGTGTGCTACGGATGTGTTTGGCAAACTTTGCTAAGCCTTTTAATCTTATATCGAACACTAAACCCACATTTGGACCAGGCTGGGATACGATTAAATGTCAGATGTGCAACATTACCTGATGCACATGTAAGGAGGCTTACATTTTTGTCGGCACCAAAATTTGTATATATTTTCCCATCCGAACAGGCCGCCAGACATTCAGCCAGCTCCCGGTCACCTTACCCGTCCCTTTCAAATATTTGCCCGGAAAGCGGCAAACGCGAGTGGCGCCGGCGCCCAAGATCAGAAGGCAGTTCCGACAACAACAGACGGCGAGCGCAAGTAACTGTTCGGTCCCGCGAACAGCTGGCTGCCGGAGGTGCAAACACCATCTGGACTACCCTCGGAAGAAGGGTCATCGACCCGTGAGGTCGGTGGCCCGGACGTGAAGACGTCGCCACCCAAGCCAGAAAAATACTCCACCAATCAAAAAGCGCGAGCTCACACCGAAGCCCTGGGAGTGGGTACAGGAAAAAAAGAGGCGGAGCAATAGCAAGTTCAAGAGAACAGAACAGAACAGGACGGACAGGAGGAAGGGAGGAGAGACGCAGAGAGAAGGGTCTGAACACACGCGGCGGTGGACGCCGGACCGACGCCTGAAGGCCGTCCACCGGTGGCCAGATGGCTGAGTTTTCGGATGGACAGCACTCAGCCAAGGCCACTCGCCACTCACCATCGGACATGTGAGTGCTAAACTTCTGGCATGTCACCCTTTTTCCCAAACCTTTCCGAACCAACCTAAATTCTCTTCCGCAGCGTCTGCCTTCTCACCAAATTCATGGCTGGGAGCGACCTGTCTCATGGGGGGGGGGACCAAATAGGATACGTTTAGGATGGGGAGGAGGTGGACGGAGATGTCGGAGATGGCGGGAAGTATATGAGAGGCACCACCTTTACGTGGTGGGAGGGGGTGTTGAGTGCCCCAATGACCCGGCGACCATCATACCGGCGAGGGGTGAGACCAGGAGTGCCTCACTCGTCCTTCCATCCACACGCTCCCATTCCAACACCCATCTCATCCCAACCCATGTCCTTCACTTGGCCCTGCAACACCAACTATCCCAGCTATGAGCAGGCAGGGCAACTTCCCCGGTCCTGCCCACCAGCTCTGTTTTACCGGGGTAGCCGCGCCCCCTCGGCCCGTCCCCCGGGGTTGACGGAGTCCTGGAGGTTGAGGTCCCCCGTCGCACGGTGCTAGTTGTGACGGGGGACCAACACACCTCTTTGGTCCTGATATACCGGAGGGGCGGGCGAGCCCGTGGGGCCTCACGCGGGCCAAGTGGCTGGTCGCCTCGGGCCGGGGGCCTGGGAATCTTCCCAGTGCCCCCCGGCCCGGCCGGCCGGGGTCAAGGGGTGGGCGGCGTTGGATTCCGGTCGGGGTGGTGAGTTTCTCTCTCCCGGCCGGACTAAGGCGCTGCCTGCCCCGTATAGCTCCTCGGGCGCCTGGCGACCTCCCGTTCGCGGGACCCAGGCGTCCCCCCAGTAGGGCCCCTAAGGGGTGGGGCGCCCGAGGGGCAGAACACAATCACACTTCATGGCATACACAACACAAAAAAACACCCCTGGTCCCTCTCGAAGAGACCAGACAAATAGTTCGTCTGCCCCACGTATACTTGTCTTTCGTGGTAAGACCAGGTCCCTCGCCTCGTTATCACCATTTCAGAGGCCTGACGGGTGTGACAGGTTTGGGAAAATTGTACGTTGCGAAAGATTGAAGGATGGCGCCTTGGAGGTGGAATTTCCACGGGCAGGAGAGGCGGAAAGTGCATTGAAAGTATTGGAATTTAGATACAGCGTCCGGAAAAATCAGAGCAGGTCCGACGAGATTATTTCGATCACCATTGAACACCACAAAACAAAAAACACTTCACGAGGTATCATCAACCGCTTCGACTTGAGGGAAGTGTCGGAGGAGGAGATTGTAGACGGTCTGTCGGAGTTCGGAGTAACTGAGGCAAGGAAGATGAAGGCAAGGAGGGGCTCTGAAATGACTACAACAAACAACGTAATATTAACATTCAACACCACAGATATTCCGCCTGAAATCCGTGTAGGTTACGTCCGCGTAAAAGTCCGTGTGTTCCTCCCGAATCGCATGAGGTGTTTCAAGTGCCAAAAGTTCGGCCATACCAATAAATTCTGCCGTAATCGCCCTGCATGTGCCAACTGTGCCTCCTACGAACACGTTAGCGAAAATTGCACTTCGGAGACCCCCTTTTGTGCGAACTGCGGCGCAGGTGAGGACCCACATACTTCTTTCGACCGAACTTGCCCGACTTACATCAGAGAGAAAGAGATAATTTACATCAAATGCACACAAAAAGTATCGTTTCGCGAAGGTGTTTCATTCATTATGACCAGACACATCCAATAATATCTTACGCATCCAAAGTTAGAAATAACATGTATTCTTCACAGCACACACAGCCCGACAGAACATCGGAGATGGTCGCGCGATTGACAGCGCTTCTTCGTTCCTTTGGGGTGCCTCCTGCGTCGCAAGCGAGCCAAGGTCACACTGATGCGACAGAGGTCCCACCGTCCACAAGTACCGCCGTTCGACCATCAGAGACCCCCTCCCGACCAACGCCCGAGGATGGGACGTGGACGCTGGTCCATCGTTCAAAGAGGCCTCCTCGGTCCTCTCCGCCCGGTCCCAGCCCCTCTCCATCTCCCCCGAAATCTCCACCTCCAATTTCCCATCCGTCTTCTAATCTACCCTCGCTTCCCGCACGCACCACAACCGCATCCAAACCCAGCCTCTCCACCACCTCCCTACCTGACCCTTCTCCCCCTCCCGTGATTCAGGCCTCTCCCCCACCCTCGTGTTCCACGTCCGCACCTGCATCGCCGCCCCGACACCAGGAGGCTGAGAGACGCGCCCGCGAGGCGAAACGAGCGCGGCTTGCTGAAATGGAAAGATCCCGCGAGAAGAACCGCCAAGGAGCCGAGGCGGCTGCACCACGAAGGCCGGCAACCCCATCGCCACGACGGTGAATAGAGGGACCGGCTCCGCCCATAAATAAAATGGGTCCTCCTCCACCCCCTCCCCGGCTGGGGCCTCAGAAGCGAGGTCTCCCACCATCGAGCTCTTCACCGGGGGAGGGGTCACCACGTTCCCGCCCGAGGACTCAGTCCCTTGGGCCGAGTCAGCCCGAAGCCCGCGGGTTACCTCCGGTTTTGAGGGCGGGAACAGGGGAAACCTAACCCGCTCTCGTTTCCCACGTTTTTAGTTCGCAACTTTCATCTTTATATATCTGACGTATGAGTTTTATTCTCCAATGGAATTGTAGAGGGTTGAGAACCAGCCTCAACGACCTCCAAACCATTTTACATTTACGAGTACCATTAGTAGTTTGTCTCCAAGAGACGAAGCTTTCTCCTGATGCACATTTTCACCTGAACAACTACTCTGTGTTACGTAGGGATGTTACTCCGCACACTGTAGCACATGGTGGAGTACTTATTGCTGTGCACAACTCTGTTCCCTTCCAGCAAGTATCTATATCTTCAAATATACAGTGTATCGCTGCCCGTATGAAAATAAATCGCCACGTCGTTACCATATGTAGCGTATATCTCCCACCGGGCGAGAGGTTCCCACTTTCTGAGCTCTCCCAAACGGTGGGGCAGCTCACTCCACCGGTAATGGTATGCGGCGATTTTAACGCCCACCACCCTCGTTGGGGCTCAGCTACGACGACGAGCCGTGGACGTGCAGCCGAATGTTTTGTTCGAGATTTTCCATTATGTGTACTTGACACAGGAAGGCCAACCCATTTTACATTGCCAACTGGGCAGACCTCTGTGCTGGATCTTACCCTCTGCAGTCCAGAACTTGCACCCTTTTTAGAATGGTCCGTGGACGATGATCCACATAACAGTGACCATTTCCCTGTTTGGTCTTGTTTCATTAGCAGAGTTGTTGTAAGCCGACGACCGTCGAAATGGATATTTAACCGGGCCGATTGGGGTGCGTTCCAAGCAAATATTGAGAGTAGACTCCGAGACTATCCCAATGAATCCGGTGTTTCCGTGGAGGCATTCACGACGGCAACCGTGGAGAGCGCTCAGCGATACATTCCTCGTTCTTCAGGAACTTCAGTTCGAGTACCCGTTCCGTGGTGGTCGGAAAAGTGCCGAGAGGCGTTGCGTGCCAGGAAGAAAGCCTTTCGTACCTTTAATAGAAATAGTTGTATGGCAAATTTAATAGCTTTCCGCAAAGCACGGGCATTCGCTAGACGTACTATCGCCCAAGCGAAACGAGATTCATGGAAAGCTTACGTGAAAACATTTAATCGATCCACATCACTGTCGTCTGTATGGTCCCGCATTAAACGCTTTTCTGGAAAGTATACTCCACTCCCACTTCCTACCCTACACATGGCCGGTCGAGATATCATTGACCCAGAAGAAGTAGCGAACGAGATGGGACGAGCTTTGTCAGCACGCTCGGAAAACACATAACGAGCAATTTCTGAGACACAAGGATAGGTGCGAGGCACGTCCTCTCGATTTTTCCACCACAAATGTCCTCCAGTACAACGTACCATTTTCCATTTCCGAATTAACCACAGCAATCAGCACGTTGAAGAGCGTGGCAGAGGGTCCCGACACTATGCATAATGACATTAAAAAGCGCTTACCAGCTACTGCTTTAGAAGCACTTTTGGAAGCCCTAAATGCAATGTGGGCATTGGGCACATTTTCACCTTCATGGCGGGAGGCAATTGTAGTGCCCATACGTAAACAAAATAAAACTGGCACTGATCCACTGCATTACCGTCCAATCTCACTGACTTGCTCCCTGTGTAAACTTTTCGAAAAATGGTGAATGTCCGATTGATGTGGTTTCTAGAACATAACAATCTACTTACTGTCATACAGAGTGGGTTCCGTAAACACCGTAGCACAATGGACCACATTTTGACACTCGACTCAGTTGTGCGCTCTGGTTTCATGAAACGCCACCACACAGCAGTAATATTTTTTTTTTTACATTGACGGCGCATATGACACGGCATGGCGTCACGGTATCCTGATGAAGCTGCACAATATGGGAATCAGAGGTCCCATGGGTGTCTTCTTGTCAAATTTTCTGTCTTCCAGAACGTTTTGCGTTAGAGTAGGAAATTCCCTATCTGGCACCTTTTCGCTACCTAACGGAGTTCCGCAGGGGAGCGTACTGAGCGTTGCATTGTTTGCTATTTCAATTAATGACGTGGGTACATCGCTGCCAAATTCCGTAGGGAGAGCGCTTTTCGTGGACGATTTCGCCATATGGTCCGCTTCACGCTCTGTGCATATGGTTGAGAGACAACTCCAGATGGCTGTTCGGAAGGTGCAGGATTGGTGCAACAAAACCGGTTTCGTAATGTCTACGTCGAAAACCACCGCTGTCCACTTCTGTCGCAAACGCTCTTGTACTGACCACGTGATTATGCTCAATGGACGCCATATACCATTCAAACCAGCTGCCAAGTTTCTGGGTGTGTGGATGGATCGCCGACTGACATACACCACCCATATCAACGATCTTGCACATAAATGTGGAAAGCGACTACAAGTAATGCGTACAGTCTCTAGATGTTCGTATGGAGCAGATAGATCTATCTTGCTTCTTATGTATCGATCGGTCGTGCGTTCTAAAATTGACTATGGATGTTTTATTTATGATGGTGCGTGTGCCACATCCAAGCGTCGCCTTGATGTGATCCAAAATGTAGCTCTTCGCATCGCTATTGGAGCCTTTCGCACCTCACCGGCTGCTAGTGTAATGGTAGAGGTAGACGAGCCACCTCTTGCACTACGCCGTAAGTTATTGGGCGCGAGATACGCATGTAATGTTGCTCAAAACCGGAACCATCCAGCCTATCGGTGGATATTCTCGAGGACATCAAATGCACCCCACATTACCCGGCGTGGATTACCGTTTTCCACTCGTATGTCCACGATTCTTCGAGAATGTAATATCCGGCCGCGTTCCATAGCACGCGTAATCACGCCTAGCACTCCCCCTTGGCATGTTTTCCCAGTGAAAACCGACATGACACTAACCTGCTCAATGAAAGGGCAGGTAAACCCGGAGGAACTCCGAACGTTAGCATTGGAAAAAAATACACGAATATAACGACTTTTCGCGTATTTACACGGACGGCTCAAAGTCAGTTTCTGGTGTCGGGTGTGCTTACGTAAGTCGACAAAGTGTTCGATCTTTTTGTTTACCGATGCAAACCTCGATTTTTACTGCCGAACTGTATGCCATTCTACAAGCCCTCTATTTTATACAGAAAGACCGGTCCACGAAGTACGTGATTTTCACAGACTCTGAGCAGTCTCCAGGCACTGAACATCTTTAACCAGGATAACCGACTTGTTCGGATGATTATCAAAGTAGTAAAATCCCTGCATGACATCGGGAAGAATTTTAGTGTTCTGCTGGATTCCTAGCCATGTTGGACTCGGCGGAAACGAAGCTGCTGACATAACCGCCAAGCACGCCATTAGCAATGGCCGTGTGGTCCATTTACGGCTCCCTCCAAGAGATATATACCCTACTATATTGTCAAGTACACATTCAGAATGGCAACGATCCTGGAATTCAAAGTGTAGTAAGCTCAAGGTTTTAGAACCGACACTAGGAAAATAGCTATCCTCTCACCGAACAAAACGCCGGGAAGAAGTAATACTCTGTCGATTGAGAATAGGCCATACCTTTGCAACACATATTTATATGTTGACCGGTAATGACCGTCCCGTATGTCCGCGCTGTTCTAACCCGCTTATCGTGTACCATGTTTTAGTTGGCTCTACACTGCTAGAACCTCTACGACGCCAGATTTTAGGACGGTTGAACACCGACTCTTCTTTACCTATGCTTATAGGGAACGACTCTGAGGCTGTTGCGTCTGGGAATATTTTTATGTTCATTCGACAAGCTCGCTTTGACGTGATATACCCCCATCCGTGAAGATGGAGAGTGAGCTATGATAGTAGCACCGTAGATTGATTACATTCTAGTTATGGGCGCAAAATGACCCTAGATGTCGACGCGCCCCTAAACTCCAACCCACCACTATATGAGCAGTGTGTGCCTAATGCGATGCGATGCGGTGTATGTAAAGGCAAATATATTAGATTAAGCATATAAATTCTCTAGTGGCATCAGCAAAGACCGGTGGTGACATTTCGGCAGTGACGGACAGGAGGAGCGGTAGAGTAGAGCCGGATAAAATAAGATAGAGTGCAGCAATGGATGACGTCAGAACTACGACCCACTTGAAACTGTGCCCGCGTAATAAATACCTCAGCGACCAGGTGTGATGAGGGGAGGATATTTACGTCCAGAATTGAAATGACGGCCGTGCCGCGGGTGATGAGGGGTGCGCGCGCTCTGACCGGGGTCATCAACAGCCGACCCGTAGACGGAGATCGTACCATGAGTACTTCCCGACAAGGTGGAAGGATTTACACAATTATGCTTGGATATGTGCATGATATCAATTTGTACTACAAAGTAAATTTATAAGCGAGGCAGCCAACCTGCGAGCCGTCCTCCTATGGACTGAACGTTTCCGGGCGATGGTGGTGACTGTTGAAGCCAGTTAAATTGCCTAGAATATTATTGCTGTTATATATATGACGCGCGTTTGGTTAACGCCTGATTGCCAGAGGGTGCGATGAACGGACACTTCGGGGGTATTAGTTCACCTACGCTGGATCTTTGACCGCAAAATCACGCTGGCCTCTGCGATCCAGGGGTACAGGTGAGGTGGCGAACATGTTATGCATGTGGGAGGGGCCGATAAAGGGGCCCACCACATTGCGTTCGCCGGAAGTCTGGCGCCGGACTATAGGGTATAGGCAAAACATTGCCCGGTGGTTTGTCCACCCCAAACTCTGAGCGTGAGCACGGTTGGTGCACAGTTCGAGGGGCATGATGGACGGGTTTGGCATGCCATAAGACCCCAGGTAGGGCCGGTTAAAGAGGTAGGGCCGGCTAGGATATAAAGACGACCGGGTAGGTGCCCAACGTGGTAGGGATCCGTGCCCGCCCGTGGGTTATGTCAGACCTGGTCGCAAGTGTACGACGAATAAGGCCCGGCGCGGCATCGATCGAGCTTAAGGCTAGGTAGGTCGGTCAAAGACATCAGAGCACTTGTATCAGCTCTCGGAGTCAGTACGATGAGCCCCCTCGTTGCAGTTAAGACTTTGTCCAGGCGAGAAACGCTGTCAATAATGGCCAGGCCAGCCATGATTGGCAGTGAAAGGTTTACTTGTTCGGCCCGGTAATACCATCAAAATTAGAGCATTGGTCTGTCGATCTATGTGTTTGTGTACCGCTGAAAGGGGGGGGGTCGGGAGATAAATTTGGAGACCAAGCAATTCATTAATTAATAAGGAGAGCATGAATGGGGCGAGCGAATGTGAAGTAAATGAGGGGAATAAACGTGAGTAGGTAGATTTAAGGATCAGCGGAAGCCGCTTGGGGCTCAACACAGGCACCTATTTCGTGCGGAACATTGCACAAAATTATACTACTACTAGCGTCCAAAAAGTCCCAACACGGACATGTCATTTAAACCGATGACAAATTTAATTGTCATCAATTCTCTCAGGCAACGTATTAATTATAATCTGGCTAAAGACTCCCACTTACCTATATGGTGTTCCAAAAACTTTGACCTCGCACATATATAAATTCGTGTTGGGGACGGCAACTCAAACCAACATCACGACGGCTGGGGTTTGGGGATGTGTGGGGGAATTGGCGGTGAAAAAACAACATAATATACCACTGACATAGGCACAATGAACAAAGGTGTGAGTTAGGTCAAGCCCCCAATAAGTCAGTTCAAGTAGTTCAATCAGTTTCAGTTTAGTTTAGGCAATATCTAAATACATTTCACACACCCACACACCCATACCCACTCACCCCACACACTCCCACCCCACTCACACCCCGCATACCCACTCCCCACTCACCCCACCTCACCCACCCCACTCACACCCCGCACCCCCACACCCGCCACCACCCCCGACACCCCACCGACGGCAGAGCCGCCACCCCTACACACACCGTAAGTACGCACGGGCTTCAGAGGACAGTGGAAGTTCGGCAGTCGCCATCCACACAGACCCTAGTTGGTACGAAACGGGATAGCATTATCTGTGAACCTCGAGCATTATCTGTGAAGCTGCCTTGTCGTTTATCACCGCTGTTTAGGGGAATGGGGAGTCTAGTTACGCCGCGTAAACCGACCAGGGCTGACTTGAGCGGAGCGATAAGATGAGGGATCCCCTATGAAACCGTGAGCGTGGAATCGGAATCGTGTGCTCAGTCGACGCCAGGCACGAGGGGAAGAGGTCTGTTTCTTAACAAAGTGAAGCGGTGCTGGCTTATCCTGGTATTTCGCAAGACCGGAGCAATGGTACGGCGGTGCTGATCTGATCCGTATAAGCGCCATAAATATCATATAACTAAAGGTGTGAGGCCACCATCTGAGCAACTGGTCGAAATGGTGAATGACAGTCGAATTCAGAAGGACGTTTTTCTGTGCACGAACTGCATTGGAAGGTTGCTTAAGGATCCTAAAAATATCCCAATGCAAGAGGTATCGCCGATTCATTTAAGTGACTCCAGCACCCAAACTTCCAGCGGAAATGCGTCAAGTCCTGTGTCTGGCGAGAACTACGCACCCTCTGATGAAACCGACCATGCAACAAGCTATCTTGACGCCGAGGTGAACTTACCCATCCTAGACGTATCGCCGTTGACGACAAGTTGCTTCTTATATATTTTATATCCGACTGGTTTCTGATATATATGATGACTTACCTGCTTGTTGTGTGCATTGATTAATAATTGGTGGTCAGATGTTCGAGTGAAGATACATCAAGCCCTGTACCTCTTTAGTATAGAGTGGTATAGGTATGATGTGAAGTATGTCAGTATGTCAAGTTCGTCTTTGTCAGCTCTCAGGAAGTGAAAGAAGCAGCGTCTTATCTCCGCCAGAGATTCTCAAGAGCAGTTCCGGTGAAAGGTACGCAGCGGTTCCACAGATTCTCGCCCACAGACCTCACGTCCATCGCGGTGCACGAACTCTCCAGTGACCCGGGACGTGTCGTGATGGTGAGCAAGAAGTGAAGTGCTATGAGAGAACGCTATCCCTCTGGACCGCACATGTGCAATGGTGCATACGCATGCACTATGCAATTAATAACAAAATCCCTAATTTACCAGCATATATGTGTGCGTGTGTCAGCAGGAAAAAGTATTAGGGCTGCAGGCGTAATTGAGCGTCGCTGCCTGCGGTTTTTATGCTAGTAATACACAAAATAAACTAGTACCTCACAATGCCATTGTCCTATGAATTAAGTATATTTTTGGTGGTTGCATAACATGTAAAAAGTATGACGAGTTCACAGGTCTCAATAAGTTTGTAAAATATAGTTCTGCTCAGTGAACTATGCATAAAATGAGCATGGTTGTGATTAATTTTATTGCGTCGCCTATCTGATGATTTGCAAAAACGGAATCTCCTCGTTGTTTCTTCAGACTATTAACCAAAAATACGGCGTCAATGTTTAATCTCTCTTGCATTTATGCAGCGAATTTGCGGTCATAGTGTTCATGCCTGGCTTTCTGAAGCGGACACAAACTTAGGAAAATGGCAACCATTCATCGCCTATGCCTGATATCTTTCAACGATGTTTGCTGTTGGCTATGTCAGCTATGTCAGTATATATCAGTCAAAATATGCCTGCGCTAGATATGAGAAGCAAGTGACTTAGCAACATACGTAAAATGTCTCGGTATGCTACTTGGTATTGTACGCTTCAGGGGCACCGGCGAGACAAATCTTACTGAATAGCCAACGAATTTAGGCGTCTTTTTTCGCATAGGTCACCCAATATTTGTTACAGAAACTGACATTAGGCGTCTAATATACATGATTTTGATTTCTTCATCGGAAGGATAACTGAAGAGGCTTTCGTTTTATATGAATCATTATAGCAATATCGTTGTACTAGGGGTCACCACACTTTATCCGAGGTCACGGGGTCATATTTACAAAATGTCCACAAACCGAAAACTGACTGCAGGAATCGAAAGACGAGCTAATTGCAATTCCAGCGATGTATATTGTTTATAATATATTTCTACATTGCACTAAGATATCGGCTCTCGAAGTTTGACCTTCAGTGCGAACTTGGAAAAACGCCGCAGGTTATAATTCGTGAACCGCTGCTCCAATTGAGCTGAAACGATCAGCAATCGTTTCAGAGCCTCAGCTGATCCTGTATGCCAATTTTCATCAAAATCGGACGTATGAGGGTGTTAATTTTGAAAAATCGCGTTCGAGATATGGTGGATTCTCCATCTCAACCTTCTCCTGAAGGGGTAACGTCTGCCTCCATCCTCTCCTGTCTCGATTTTCTGCCTGCACCAGAAGTTCACCCCAGCCCAGCCTGTGCCTGCTGGGATCCAGAGTTGCACCACCCTAACGAGACTGAGATCAGGTTGCTTGCTGTTACTACAAGTAACATCAACAATTTTCTCAATTTTGATTATCTTGGAGGCAGCTGCTAATGTGGTCAGGTAAACAGCAGGTCAGGTTTTTTTGCACAGTGGAAAGAGTGAGAACACAACAAATGTGCAACTGGTTTAATGGTTCTAGCTTACCATACAACATATTTTGTAGATACTTTTTTATTGAACAAGGGGAAGCCTATTGCTTATACCAAAATAATTCGGCGTAAGCCATGGAGAGTGTATGTATGCTGCTATGCATATGCTAGTATTGCTATTAAACCAAAAATAATGGCAGGATGGGCACCCTTCAAATCCGTCTGACCCCTCATGCAGATCGTAGCTGCGCCATTCGGGAGGGGGTGGGTCGGGGGCTGACGCCGAAAGCCGAAACTTGCCCCCCCCCACACACCCGTGGGCTAGATCCGCCAGTGGCACCACCGCGACACAGTCTAAGCCTTGGCATGTAGTATGTACCCGTGCTGGGAATGTACCCGTGCCGGGAGCGTGCCCGCTGTGACACATAGCCTCACCAGGCGATATCGCCACACGGTGGCAGGCTGGCAAAATTCGCCCCCCCCCCCCACACACACATAGCTTCATGACAAGACCCGTCGTCATGAAGTCACGAACTACACCGACTCTCACGTGACACCCAATTAATTCACGTGCCGAGGACCCTCGCTGGCTCAGCAAGGGGCGGAGCTATCTAATCAGACGTTGCGATTGGCTGTCGCTGGAGATGGCGTCACCCGACAGACGTGAGGCGCGTCGGTGCCGGGGTTTGGACGCTATGGCGGTGGTGTGCGGAGTGCGCGGCGTACGCGGCATTCTGTAGCGCAGGCGACGGGGACACGCGCTCCCGGGGTCATGACCTCACTGTCGGGAATCGCGCCGCCTTCTGTGATTGTGCACAGTCACAGCGCCGCCAGCTCTCAGAATATAATCAGCTCGTCGCAGCAGCCTTCCTCTACTGTTGGTGAGTTCTGAGGTGAAACAGGCGAACATAGCCGAATTATTTCGATGTAAGAAATAGTTCAGCGATGAATATGAACCATTTTGGACCGAATTTTAGCGTTTTCTTATAATTTTAACCGGTTAATATTCATGGAAAAGATTGTGTTCCGAAATAATTATCAAATTCAGGAACCCGGTGGAGATTGGTGGCATCCCTCAGTCATTCCACTTCGCGAAATATACCAATCCATACTCAGGAATCTATCGGACAAGACACGGAATTGCGAGCGATTGCAACTGACTGTGGAACTACGGCTATTCCTGCATAGGGTAGGGGTGCTCCTTGTGCAAGTGCAGTCTTCCATCTTGAAATGAATTTGTTTATGGAAAGTTCATAACAACTCTGGGCGCAGTCAAGATTTTCCGAGGGGGGGGGGGGTTAAGCGTCCCGGACCATAAAGGTCATTTGCGCCGCCTTTAAAGCTAGTATGTTGCATGTCTATAAAAGCGAGTGATGGGTTGAGGACATCTCCCTGATGTCTAAATGGTTTTACTTTTACTTTACTCCTCCACAAAATAATTTGTGGTTTGGGTGGGAGTGGGGTACTTTGAGAGTAGCGAGAAATTGATTTTGCCAGGGTTCCTGCTTTAGCCTACTCTTATCGAAGAGCACCGAGGGATCTTTACCGTGCGAACAACGAGGTGCGAACAAGTCCACACCGCCTATCACGCCTGTCTGTTAGTTGTTTGTAGCCGGTTAGTCTAAACATGCCACGCAGAGGTGTCAGTTGGACTGGTACGGTGTTTTGCAATTCGGCTCTTCTACGTATGCTGTACCACTAGGTAGCGGTTTACGTTAGGAGTTGCAAGGCAAATCGGCTTATCTACGTCCGATAGCTCCTCTGGGCTGGGCCTTTTGGTTATTTTAATTTTTAGTCTCAGTTTTTTCCCAAGCAAAGTCGGCTTATTTACTTCCGACGGCACCGCTAGGTGACAATTTATTTCTAATTGGGAAGAAAATCGGTTCATGTACGTCCGACGCCATGCGGGGATGGCTATTTACGTGTTCCTACGAGTGTTTTGCGGTAATGCATTACGAGTTGATGTGAGTGTTGAGGTCCGCTGGAACTAAATATGCTATCGAGAGCTCTTTGGGCGCGCCAAGCTCGCCGAAAATGTGGGTGGTGGTGGGGGTGGGGGAGATTTGCTGCGCGTCGAATGACAATATAGCCATAACAGCAAATAATGTTGATGACGGTGATCTGATGATAAAACTTACAATGCGTGTTGTGCCACTCATGACTGGACGGAGAGCTGCCGAGGCATAAGATCAGGGACCGCGAAACGTGTGGGGTGCTGCGGCCCCTCCCCCTTGCGCGAACAAAATTGGGATGGGGGTGGGGGCGACTTCTAATGGCCTTGACGAGCTCACTGAAACTGCTTACTCTCCCTAGGTACTATGCTCTTTAAAAGAAGACAAATATTAAAAGGTAAGCGCTGTCAACTGAAAGCTAGATTAGGCACGTACGACTACAACAATTGTTCATAGTTTTTCAAATCGTTTTTTTTTCTTCAGTACTTATAATGATTCAAAGGTCAATATTGTCATGGTGCACAACACGCTTTTTTTCGGCACCACTACTAAGCTTCACGACAAGTGATCTTGTTCGCGGTATTTGGAACTGCAGTTACCACTTCATCCGGAGAACTTGAGCCTAGTGGCGGATCCAGTGTGGCCTGTGTTGATATATTAACTATGGACGAAAATTGCTCGAGGAATCCAAAATATAATAATTGTATGGTTAGATTCACATATCCCGACGAAGTTCTTCATACTCAGAAGTCATTGGAAAATTTGGGCGTCTTGGCGAGGTCCGAGTGCATTCCATTAAATTGTCTTAACTAATGGCGCTACGCGCGGTGAAGATTATGCCAGGCCCACCAGGCGAACGCTCCGCTGTATTTAAATTATTTGGCCTGACCTTTCTTCTGCCAGGAGATTCATCAGATGGTTTGCTACAAACATGCTCTATGGTTGAACCGGTTTGACTTGGCTATTGATGTCATCATTTCAACATAATTGCTGTTTTGAACATGGCAATTTAGGCAGGAGTTTTCTCTATCTGAACCGGAAAATTGTCTGAAGGCAATGCTCTGAAAAAAGGTCTGTCAAGTATGACGTGTGATATTCTATTTTTGCACTATCCATCTGCCTGCACCCATACTCATTTTGGTCATTTTTTGGTCAGTTGTTGCACTATGTTGCAAAGTGTGCCTGCATTATTATGAGGGGCGCTCCCCTGGCTTAGGAAGGAGCAAGCATTCCGAAGAGCTGGCGCGGGGAAGGGTGCCTTTACTAGTTCTGTCGACAAGATGGCCTGGGTGCCCAAGGATGGTGTCTAAATTTGCACTAGGGGTATTATTAACTATCTGTAATGGCACTTTTAAATTCAACAGAGGCATCACCTGGCACAAGGAAGCGCCTGACTGCTAATAGAGCACCAGCTGGCTCAGGAGCGTCTCAGCTAGCTCTCAAAGCACCTAACTGACCTGAACGACGCCTTCTTGTCGAAAGATGAGCATGTGTAGTCAGTGGTGTTCGGCATGTAACGAGAGAGGTGTGCGAGTGGCTCAGGAGGGTGCTTACATTCTGAAGCCACACAGCTGTCCGGAAAAGCACCTGTGTTGGCGAGGTAGGCGTCTGGCCGTCAATGATGGGTATCTTCTCTTCCATCTGCGTTATTATTTGATAAATTACACCTGAATTGATAAACTCGACCGATTGGATGGCCAGATGGTTCGACTAAAAGAAAGAACACTTGCTCATCCAGCTAACATGCTACCAGATCTCCCCGCTTGACGATGCTGAAGTTCGCGTCTTGGGACAATGGTGCGCCTATTGCCGAGTGCGCCATGTTCAGGACATGGACGCCGATGACGCGCCGAAGGCCAGGTTATCGTCCTGTGATGAAACAAGCATCGTTCTAGTCAAAATTGTAGTTCATCTCAAGATGGGCGCCCCTGTGGTTGGCTCACTCGGCGCCCTTTGAGCTGGTCTGGCACACCTCCCATACAGGAGCGGTGCCCTTCGGTTTCTCCAGAACCCCTGCAGAATTGTGTAGAATGCCATTTAATTGTTCATTGAATCGGGGTGTAGGAAAACGCTGTTGCCAGTATTGTGTCGAAGGACGATTAGGGAGGGAAGGATAGAGCACGTTATCTAAATCATTGTCTCTCCTATACGGAAATGACTGAACCCAGCGCATTTATTGGCCCGGGCCCTGGCCGTCCGTAAGTGGTTACAGAAGACTCGCGAGTTCAAAAGTATTTTTGAAGTTGCTGTTCACTTAAATCACCGAAGACGGCCGGAGCTTGGCATGGGCTATGGCGCATCCTTTGCCAATCCTATGATGTAAAAAATTGAAGATATCGTGTTAGGTCACTGATCAATGTCGTCGAAAGGGAAAACGTCGCAGATTGTTTTTCCATCAAATTGCGAGTTATCAGTAATTCATCGAACTCACTGCCACTAAATAAACAATTATGGATGGGTGTAGGGTGATAGACAACTTGAATAACTCACTGATCTCTCCAAGGTTATCCTAGTTCAACAATGACCTAACTTGACGTATGATTACCCTTTGTTGAGATATAAGTAAATATGTGGTTGATGTGCATCCTAAGACTGAACTAGGCGTTAGATTTTGCCACTGAGCACTACAAAATATTTTCAGGCACCTGTAATGAAATTAGCTGCCTAAAAATTGTATCAACTTTCAACTACATCTCGCCTCTTACCCGTTTACCGAAATATAACAAATCATGCATGAAAAGTATCCCGGGATTTTGAGGATATCGGTGAACACATCCGGCACGCGTCTGCTTCAGATGCCACGCAGGGAGTGGGAGAACATACAACTTAAACATTTTTGCACGAACAAAAACTTTAAAGGTGATATTGGAGGTTACCCAATGACATAAAAGTAGAAATATGGTATTAATCTCGGGCTGACTGAACGCTGGGCGTAAAACGCTCGCTGTCGCCGCACGTGGCTCGCTTTCTTCACTTAGAAATTATCTAGGCATTGGTCCCAAATGATGCGCACACCTGCGGGCATTCATTGCGGAACTTGCTTGTAAAACGTGTAATGCTAGGTTGTGCTACTGACCTGTGACAATTCCTCGTTAACCTGTTCCGGCGGATTTCGGCAGGTTTCGCGCTTCTTGAGTTTGAATCCGAATAGATTTGAAACTATGCATGGCACCCTTATGAGACAAGTATCATATGAGACATGTTTGCCATTCAATTCGAAGTCCGTTGAGTGGTGGCATGATCCCACAGCATTAATATGTTTCTATGCGGACCAGATCAAGTCAATGGTGGTCAATATTCGGTTTCCGTGTTTGGGTCCAAATAGATGATGTTGAGCCCTGCAAGGTGAGAACGAATGCTGCTTTCCATTTCAGTACCCAGAGCTACCCTATGAAATAATTTGCGCCACGTTTGGTGATCTGGCCTTTGCAATGTACTATCCAGGTCAACATAGGTGCCTGGTGTCACATTGGGTTAAGGCTGGTTTTAGGTTACATGTGTATGCTGATTTTATATTAGAAAACCTTATTTATCCCACAGGGCCACACATTGCCTTGGGCAAAAAATTCCAAGCCCCGTATTGACCCCTCGTTGCTATGTATGCCATAGGACGTTATGGGATTATATAGAACGCTATATAATCATGCGACCCCTTGCAGGACATCGATTGAATGTTGGGCACGGGAATGTGTATTTCATAGTTGCATAGGCGTCTCGGCAGTTCTCCATTTATTTGGGTTCGAACTTTAAAAAGTGCGAAATTTGAGGACATCCACCGGACCTTGTTCACTATGTGAAAACATGATCCAGATCGGTGACCTGACCTGATCTTGGAACAAATTTGATGACAATAGTTATGTTGCGAATGTCCACAGGTCTGTGCAGAGATTCATTGCATATTTATTCAGTCATTTCTGCAAGATGCTGAATGAAAGCCGTGTGCCTACGCGCATCACCACACTCGTAAGACCAAATTGCTCCGTGCAAGCTTGCGAAGTTAAAAAACACAACTAGAACACTACAATAACTAGAAACAAAAACAAATTGTATACTAAAAGAGGCGAAATCATGGGAGCAGTCGAGGAGCGCCCTCTTACCGAAGCAATTGCACTAGATGAACAATGTTTTTGGTATATTCACCACGCCATATCAGACATTGTCGTGTGGTCTATGTCCGATTTTTACCAATACAAAACGCGTCGTATAGCCTTGTCACCGCGAGCACAATTCCCAACTGACCATGCGTCGAAAAACAAACAGAATTAGTCGCCTGAGTAACGATAAATTGTCGTAAACTCGAGCTACAGCGCTGTTCTACTACGCTCTAACTATTACGCTTCGGCCCGAAATTCCCGTCGGTAGACCACAAAATTTGGATCGGGGATCACATTTTCGGACCCCCTCGGGGTCCCAAAACTCGGCGTCAATGACCTGAAATAAGCACAACGTGGCTCCAAAAATCGCGTCGGGACTGGACAAAATCAAGTCGGAGCTCACCAAAGCAAGGAGAGATTCCGAAAAATAGACGTCTGAGCCAGGATATCGCTCTGGTGCACCAAACATACCACCAGATGGCTTCGAAAATCGTGTACAGCATCGAAAGAAAGCGTACCGGTGCTTTAAAAATCGTGGCATGACACAGACATTTCGTGCTGGGTGCTGGTGAAAATATCATGCAGGAACTCGGACCTGAAAAAAATTCAGAAGTGACCAAAAATTGCATCGAGCCCAGAAAACTGGCGTCGAATCTTATCGGAACCACACATCCAGGACCGAAAAGTCGAGCCGAAGAATATAGCGGAGACCCACAAAATCGCCTTGGGGTCCCACAAATGTGCGATCAGGAGCCCCAAACAAACAGCAGGTTCTTAGGAGTACAGCGAGAGGCCAAAAATGCGCCGGGTCCCCCAAAGCGTACCGAGCGTTGCAAAATGCGGCCGAGCCTTAACATATGAATTGCAGCTCTAATTTAGCGCATCAGGAGCTAAAAATTCACAGCGCAGGCCCTCAAAGTACACCGGAGACATGAGCCCACCTGGGGGCTTGAACAACAGGATGGGCCCTCAAAAAGCGACATGATCTTAAAGAAGAACAAAAAAGATAGGGCACTAAATAACACATCTGTGTCTTCGAAAACGCGCCGAATCCTCAAAAATATCGCCGGTGCACAAAAAGCAACACAACATTAAAAATAATCGAAGTCTCAAAAATGTACTGGTACGGAACAAAAATTGGGTGGAGCCCTAAAACATACCCATAGACGAGCTCAATGCAGCTCAGGATTTCTTAGCCACCAAAAAAATGTGGGAAGAAGAGAACTAATTATCGAATTAAATTAACAAGATTGTCTCACTCCAGTTGAGGTCAAGGTAACATTTTTCGTAAAATCGACTTCACAATGTGATCGCAGACGCTTCCTATGCTGCAAGCAGTATGAACCTTTACTTAGAATCAGGTTATCCGTCGATGTTTTATGGATGTAATCACGTATCGCAAACTTCATTTAAAACATAGGTGACATGTTAGGTGACGGCCAGGATTGATCCCGCATTTTATAAACTTAATAGAATGCTGGTTAAAGAAATTGCTTCCATCCATACGGGGGAACAATACGTGGAAAAATCGGATTCAGGTCTTACGATAACCCAATATATCGTGCCAAGTTAAAAAGGTCATCTGGCTTCAACATAGGCGAATGACCTTCAGTGACCATGGAATGGTACAGGGACGACATTTGTATATCAATAGTCATCTATTAGCCTAAACTGCACACAATCTGTCGCTTTAGGTTACATTGTCATGCCAAGATGTGATAATCCGCGATTTCGTTCAAGAATGGTCGGAGTTGTTCACCTCATAATATCGAAGCTCCGTGACCTGACATGACCTAACAAAGAATACCAAAAACTCCAAACAAAAGAAGACCCAGAGGGCATTGAACATTGAACTGGGTTCTGTTGATTGGTTCGGAAGCTATTCACCCAAAAGTACTTTACGGGATTGCATGGACCGCTATCAATTGGTAAGATTTAAAAGGCATTGATTATATAAATGCAGATAACCCTCGCCAGTAGGTGGGTGGGGTGGGGTCGGTGGGTTGCATCGATCCCCTCCACCGATGCGGGTTCAGAGGCCTGCGCGACTGCGCACCGTTGCATATGGTGGATGTCCCGTCTCTCTTGTCTCTGTGGTAGCAGTGATGTGACCAGGCGACCTATTACGATGGTCTACGCTCTGACAGTGCATCGTTTCAGATGGTGCGCTTGGAAACTCATTCTGGTATGGCATGTGACGTCTGAATATGTTCTATTTAGTGAACAAAAAATCAAATTCATTGGACACTGGATACGGAAAAGTGTCTGCTGCTGCCTGGATTTATTCTGCGGATATTTTGAAACAGTCGCCAGGGTAACACCTGAGTCGCACCACTCGATGGCACACGAGAATATAACGTAACTATCAAGCCTAAACTATCATAATGAAAGCTAGATAGAAGTTGTTTTTGAAGCAGCTTTAGCACTCAAAAAGGTCATTTGCCCAACCCCACTCAACAAATTTCGCAGTGGCAATGCGCACCATTGGTGTGGATCACTTATTGGACCGGGCTTTGAAGTTACCAAATAATGAGTAAATGAGAGATCTCGATCAAGCTTTCGGGTTAGGCTGAGATGCGTTCCGGGCGAACAAGCGAAGTCGCTGTGGGCTTCGGAGGAACTAACGCCAAATCACCTCGCAAGGTGTGGCGAAGCTTGGCTGCTCCAAGGTGGTCTAGCGTTCATGGTCGCATATGACATTGCGTGTGGACGGCGCGTGACCAGTGAAGTCTCGGGGTGGCCCGTGGCGGCACCAACACCACATCTCGCCGCCTCCTCATGGTCAAACCTGGCGCTGACCGGTGAAGTCTGGGGGTGGCCCGTGGCGGCACCAACACCACATCTCGCCGCCTCCTCATGGTCAAACCTGGCCTATAATCGGGGTCCGTGGCGGCAAACAACATCTCGCCGCCCTCATGTAAACCTGGCCTACGGTAAGTGGGCTGGCAAATTCTAGGTAAACTCCTTTGGGGTGGCCGTGGCAAACACATTGCCGCCTCATGGTAACTGCGCCGGTAGTCTTGGGGTGGCCCGTGGCGGCACCAACACCACATCTCGCGCTCTCATGGTAAACTGGCCCTACCAGGTGAAGTTGGGGTGGCCCGTGGCGGCACCAACACCACATCTCGCCGCCTCCTCATGGTCAAACCTGTCCCCCTCTGGTAAACCTGGCGCTGACCGGTGAAGTCTGGGGGTGGCCCGTGGCGGCACCAACACCACATCTCGCCGCCTCCTCATGGTCAAACCTGGCGCTGGCCGGTGTGTGACCAGCGCCGCGCCGCGCGCTGCCGCTTCCGGGCCTGTAACGGCTGCGTTTGGCAAACACGCTGAGCAAACGCCGTCTCGCTAGGTTTGAAGGCGCCGCAGTCGGCTTCAGGACGGGATGGTGGTGTCGATGCCCTGGTGTAGGCGCGGCTGACCTTGTTGCTGACGGTGCAGGCGTAGTGCAGCTGCAGTTGTAAGTGGTGCCCGGATGTGGTTGTGACTGTCCCGAGCTAAAGCTGTAGCCATGGGCTGCGAAACGGGAGGGGGGGGCGCCGGGGTCGGTGCCCCGAAATCAGGAAATTGGCAATTGATCCAATGGCGTTGACTGGAAAAAGCAAACCCACAAACTGCTTCGTGACCCTTCCTCCCTGAGTCTCAGCTGTCGCTGCTCTTCGTCCGCGACCAATCGGCGTGAGAGATTGGTGACGCTGCATGACTCAACGGTCGATGTGTCGTAAAACCAATATCCAACCAACCAACCAACCAACCAACCAACCAACCAACCAACCAACCAACCAACCAACCAACCAACCAACCAACCAACCAACCAACCAACCAACCAACCAACCAACCAACCAACCAACCAACCAACCAACCAACCAACCAACCAACCAACCAACCAACCAACCTTTCCTCCCTAAGTACCTACCGCCGCTTGTGGCTGGGAATGGACCTCCTAGTGCGACTGTGGTTTCCTGATGGCTTTACACCCTAGTTGTCCCTGGGTTCCCCTTAGGTTGCAGCGGGATCTCCACACAGCTCTTACAGGACCACACCCTAGTCTTTGCTGTATTTCACTTCGGTACTGATGATATTTCGATCTTCTACGGTTTGTTTAATTTCACTATGGTTATGTCTGGATCCCGGTACAGTTGTGATGGGACCTCACTGCATCTGCGAACAGACCACGCTCTAGCAGTAACTGTACCTCTCCACAGTTGTGTCGTGATCTCGATGTAGTTGTGACGAAATCTCGCTGTACCTGTGATAACACATCGCTCCAGCTCTGGCTGAACCCCTACACAACTTTTGCTGGATCCAATTACAGTGTTGTTACTGTCGTAAAGTGCCCACGGAACGGAGTGTGCGTATGGTTCACTAACGTGCGCGTAGAAAAACTGTCTTGACAGATGCACAGTTGGGTCGAACATATGCAAAATAAAATGCCACCGTGTATTTGGAGCTTGAACGACTGAGCTACTGAAAATCAATATTGCACTGCACATGCAACACTGCCCCATCTCACCGATCTCGGCGTTACAGGAGAGATTGACCTGAACCAATCGTCGACGGTCTCGCAAATCGACTCGTCCACGACAAATCAGCTATGCGCGATCTGCAACGACAAAGCCACCGGAAAACACTATAACGCCATTTCGTGCGATGGCTGCAAGGGCTTCTTCAGGAGATCTGTGAGGAAAAACCAGAAGTACACCTGCAGGTAGGGAGGCGACGCGAGTCCTGATCACTGTGTACACATTCGGGCTACCTGACAACAAGACGCTCCCATGTAAAGGCATCGCGAAACTCTTCCGGCAATGGCGAGGGAATTTGGTTCATGCAGTGTTGGCGAGATAGGTGCGTTCTGGCGTATTTCGAGATTAGTATGCTGCCTTACCTGATATAGCACTGGAACAAGCATACTTCCTCAAGAGATAAGTAGTATGCTTTGTCCTACTTCACTGAACCAGGGTTTGTGAAGTGGTGGGGCTGATACGATTATAAATATACACTGAGCACGTCTGATTATCACAGCGAGCTCAAGTACCACAGCAAGGTGTTTCTTCTCTGAACATAACTGCTCTACGTTTCTGCGCTTGCTCACTTATAGCAAGTCATAGCTTACGTTCGCCCTTCCACTTCTCGATATTTCTCAAGATTCTCAAGATCTGAATTTCGAACACGAACTTAAGCATGTTAAGCCCACATCGTTACATTTGGCGATCGTAGATCCAGTAGTTATCATTGGGAAGGGCGCAGTAGAAGAAAGCGGTGTCCGGAATACAGCACGTGTATCTGCATCTGTTACAAGTGAAGTATGTTGATTTCGTGACACGAACTTAAGCATGTTAAGACCGCATGGTTGCGCTTATGAAGGGTAGATCCAGTAATTATCATCAGGAAGGGATGCAGAAGAAAAAACGGTGTTCGAAATACAGCACGTTGAAACAAGTGAAGTGTGTACTAAATTCCAGACATGAACTTAAATCATCTTAAGACCGCATGGCTCCACATAAGGGTGTATCCAGTAATTATCGTAGGGAAGGGGCGCAGAAGAAAAAGTGACCCCTTTTGGTTGGTAAGGTGCCCCTTCAGTAAACTTCAGTGTACCCCTCCCTGACTTAGCGATTCTTTTCCACCGAATGTATCCCTCCGTGGAAATGCCTTTCCAAAGTACAACCCTGAGGGCATAAAATGCTGATTAAGCACATGTTCGGAATTCAACATGCACTTCACTAGCTTCAACAGGCGCAAATACACGTGACGTATTTCGAAGACCGCTGTTTGGTTCAGGGAACATACGGAAATTCGCCTGTCGCCGAACACGTTTATACCCAATGACGACTTTGTTTAATGCATTTCAGCACCATGAAACATGATTGCACAAAAGCACAAGGCTTCACTCTAACTGTCGTACAAATTATTATGAGCCGCGGAAGGCGCAGCATTTTGAGCTTCCGAAATTGCTACCCTAACAGTTGGCCAGATTTATGATGCTAGGAAGTATCGTAAGCAACTGTAGGTACATTTTTAAAGGAATATCATGTCATGCAATTAGACTTAGACATAAAGACATAAAAGGTTAGTGCAACTATGAGCCACAAGGGCCCTTCTTGGTTGCACTCTGTACACTGAACCAGTTGCCCACCAAATCTGTCAATCAGCCCTCCCTGTAATACTGAAAAGCAAGCCCTCTATTCTTATAATGATTGTCTATGCTGTTTTTAAAGATGTTCAATGTGCTGCTACTGACAATATTTTCTGGCAGCTGGTTCCAGTGTTCTACTACCCTGTTGGTGAAGAAAGTCTGCCTTGCCCTTGTTCTGCTGTGTTTAACTTTAAATTTTGAATTTATTACCTCTAATTGTATCATTTCTGTTAAATTCAAACATTTCCCCAAGATATCGTCTCTCCAGACCATGGACAAATTTAAAGACCTCGATGAGATCTTCTCACAGCCTTCTATATCTCAGTGAAAACATATTTAATTTCTTCAATCTTTCCTCATATGCCAGGTTGCTTATACCGTTCATTTTTGTAGCCCTCTTCGGTACTCTCTCTAAAAGCCAACAATCTTTTTCATAATTAGGAGACCAAACTTGGATGCAGTATTCCAAATGTGGCCCGACATATGCACAGTAAAGCTTCCTGATCACTTCCTCACTTCTGTATGATACATTCCTATTTATTGCCCCGAGCATTCTCAGTGCCTTCTTCCTGGCTTCCTTGGTCTGTTCTGATGCCCCCAATTTTGTGTTTAGAATAACACCTAAATCCTTCTCCTGTTGAGTCACTGATAGCACTTGGCCACCCATCAAGTATGGAGCCTTCATATGCTGCTTACCTACATGCATGATTTTGCACTCATCAAAATTTAATTTAATTTACCATTCTTCGGACCACTTCACAAGTTCGTCTAAGTCTTTTTGCAGCGAGATATGCTCATTTTGACCTGTTATTGCCCTGAAGACCTTCAAATCATCCGCAAATTTCAAAACTTTACTGCTTAGGCCACTTTCAATGTTATTTACAAATATAATGAACAGTAGTGGCCCCAGTACTGACCCCTGGGGGACTCCACTAAGAACATTTTGCCATGATGACTTTGTACCATTTAGCATCACTATTTGCTGTCTATCTGAAAGCCACAACTCTATCCATTTTAAGATGCTACCTGCAATACCATGGGACTGAAGCTGTATCATTAACCGTTTATGAGGTACCTTGTCAAAGGCCTTACTAAAGTCAAGATATGCTACGTCAACTTGATTTCCCTGATCAAATTGTTCTGTGGCGAAGTTCAAAAAGTCCAAGAGGTTTGTGAGACACGATCGTCCTTTTCTAAACCCATGTTGAGTATCTTGAATCAATCTGCTACCTTCCAGATAACTACCTATTCTATCCTTGATAATTGATTCCAGTACCTTGCAGACTAGGGATGTGAGACTTACTGGCCTATAGTTTTCAACTTTCCCTCTTTCTCCTTTCTTGAAAATAGGAACTACATTTGCCCTTTTCTAATCGGTTGGAATTTCATTTTGTGCAACTGGTCTACAAAATATTATACTAAGTGGAAATGCCAGTTCCTTTTCAGCTTCCCTCAATACCCTAGCATAAATTTAATCAGGTCTCGCTGCCTTGTTTAGCTTTATTTTCCTGATATGATTGTAAACAACATCACTATCAATGTAATCAACATCATTTATCAGATCACATGTCACTGAACTATGGTGTACGGTCGGCAGATTGGTCATATCTTCCAATGTAAGCACTGATTTAAACTGCTTGCTCAGCTCCTCAACCATCTCACTATCCCTGACTTACCATTGTTCTCCATAATTATCTGTACACATCAAACTGCAGTCACTGTGAAGCTGTAGCTAGGTAACTCCGGACAGATTACATAGCAATGGTGGCCGAAAGCCGTTGGAAGAAAGTGGACGATGAGTCTAGCATCTATTCTCATGGTAACCGCAACTTGATAAAACTTGAGGCCTGCGCCAGTTCTCACGATGTATCGATATAATTACGCATGAATATTGAGAAACTTACTCCATCGATGACATAAATCAGCAAAATATAGGTTCTCACTGCCTAAAAGCTGCACTCATTCAAGACTTTGAGTCCGATAACTGCCCTTTCGTGAGCAGCATAACGAACATGTTCTCAGCCCGTTTTTATCCAGTGTAGTACCGTATGAAAGTTACCGGCGGATCGGCGTCGTCTGACGACAGCAGGGGTTTTGATCTTCTGTAGTCTGGCTTATAGCCCTTCATTGGACCTACGTTTACGGACTTACACAAAACTTACACAGGAAGCGCTTTATCACTAAGAGGGCGTGACGCCGCCAACGGGGTGCGGCATGCACCTGCTGATGCAGGGTGCAGTGTTCGCAGCACCCAACGGGAGCATCCCATGCGTCCTGACGCCCATGCTTACGCATGAGCATCGTCTCTTTACGTCCGCTATACCGCTAATTTGACCGACAGATCAGCGATTTATCTTCGTAAGCGTTCATAGTAATGCTTTCTGCGTCTGGTATAATGTGTAAAGTCTTGATCCCAAAATGCAGCGTATACTGGAATGGGCACACCCTGTAAAACGACAATGACTGGATAGCTATTTTGCGAGAGTCATCATTATTCTGGGATACCGCGCTCGCGCATGTGTGCATGGCCGGTTGGCAAACTTACTGTCGGGTGACAGCGGTGTCGAAGTCGCGAGTTCCGTTGACGCGATAACACGCACAACGGTGGAGACAACACTACTAGGAGGACGCATGGGCGCTGTATAACCGCTGCAGTTGATGCGCCCTAAAACCCAAATAACTAACTACTAGGAGGACGCCTCAGACTCGCCTATGCACCACTACTGCTCTAGTTGTTATGCGTCACGTGTTTTTTGCCAGCATCTCAGTGGTGATCAGCGTCACTTTCCTCATACCGCTGCTTCAGAGATAGTGATATGCCTATAAGTAATCTGATGCTGTTTCGGTTGAGTGAGACGCGTTTTTACTTAAATCTGTGACCGAAGTTGGTGTTCATTGTGTCAATTGACATGTCATGCCGCTGCGTCGTATTCTTCGACTCAAATGCTCACATCTGGTGCCGAGAAACTCTGAATGTCGCGATTACGCCACACTGTGCCTTCTCCTCGGGGACGGCGGTATGTCTGAACCGCCAACACACTCCTCACACCTCGTCATCCAGTATGGTACACTGGTATGCCGTGCTGAAAGTCTATTCCTGGCATGCGCGGAATGTCTGTTATTATTGCACTTCATTGCATCTCCCGACACTTTTTCAATGCCAGTTCGTCTGCTATGAAATGCCGACGGGATGCTGCGCGCAATGGCTATGTGGCCATGCATTTACACAAACCACAAACAATGCGAGACCATGTCATCGGGCATCATACGGTCTTCAAATCCGGGCCGCACATGATCCATTTTCTTCAAATCGCAGTCCCATAAGTGCCCTCGTGCATTGCCCGTGCTCCCCTCCCTTCCCCACTCGTTCCGTACTGATACCGAACTTACCTAGAGTGTGCTGATTTCCCCGCTTCCCTGGTGCCAAGCGAGGCGTGCGATACTTCTCCAGGCCGGCGAGTGCCAGTCAGACTGATTCTGTTCTTATCGGTTTCAAGCCAGTGATTCGATTATGCCGGGCCTTGTTTCCCTTCTCAGACGATGTGCGTGGCGGTCCCACACGGACGCACGCTGAACGCCGTCCCCAGGACCTTCCCCCGCCTCTCCGACCAAGCGTTGCTCGGGTGGATGCAGGCGCGTCAGGTGTTGCGTGATGACACAACCACCACCTTCCAGGTACGATCGGGTTTGCCTGGTGGACAGAGAGAAGAGAAACCACTGCCGTTACTGCCGCCTCAGGAAGTGCTTCAGGGCTGGCATGAGGAAGGAAGGTGAGAAGTGGGACCTGCTGTATGGTGGGCCCCCTACAAGAGGTCGCCAAATTACGAACCAGGGAACAAAGGACATAAATATGTTGGTCCATGGCAAGCTCCGTGGCAGCTACGCAATATATATATATATATATATATATATATATATATATATAATCATGTTCGTTAAATCTTAATCATACATGACGTTTTGAATCCACAATATAAATGTTTTCACGGCGGTTACGTTCACATATCTTGACACTTTATTTGATACAATACGTTTTTCTGCGTAACTTAACCTTTCAAATAGTGACGATCTTATTAAAGCAGCCTTGAGTTTGTTCTGATTTGTTCGTGCTATTTTTATATCAAGCTCCGACTTCCTCACCATTTGCTCACAGAACAATGCCGGAGTTGGTAAGTTTTGCATAAAGCCTAGTATCTATTTTCGTGCAAGCACCCTGTGCTTCTATTGTGGTAAGGGCATTCAAGAATGTCACTGCCGATCCGTCTCCCAAATGTTCAATTGTAAATCTCGGTGTTCGATGCAGCGAGTTAAGCTGCGCAAGGAAGTCTCTCAATGCCTGCTATCCATAGGCCCAAATCCCCACGCAGTCGTCAATGTAGCGCACTAGTAAGAAGGGTGGTTTCCGAACCAAATTTTCAGGAGCTTGCCATTCAAATCCATCTATTTATGTCTAATGGCGGTGCACAAGGGTTCCCATTGCTATGCCCAATGTTTGCCTATAATATTTGTCCCCGAAGTTAAAGATATTATCGTGGTGGCACTGTTGCAAGATAATTTCAACATCAGCGGGTGTGAGGCCAAAGGTGTTGATATGTTGTATGTTTGTTGTGAGGTTCTGAATTGTAGCGTCAATAGCCTCCGAAATGTGAATGATCCCATATAAGTTAGCCACGTCAATGCTAAAGAAAATTGATGCATCCGGAATTCCTTGCTGTTCAGTGTCAAGATATCCGTGCCAAAAAATATCGCGTGTTCCACATATGGATAGTGACATGTTTCAAAAGCTGATTAAGAATGAGTTCCCGAAGGCACAACGTCTTTTCTGTTGCCTCCCCCCCCCCCTCACAAGCGGTAATAACCGGTCTGAATGGTGCTATCGGCTTATGGTCCTTCGGCAAGCCATGGAAAACTGGTTTCTACTGTGGCCCTAAGTAAGGCCTTTGATGGTATTTTCTGGTCGTTTGTTCCTAGCTATGTACTTGAAACCCCTGTTTGCTTTAGCTTCCACTTTTGCAACAGGGTTCTTATCAACCACCTCATAGTTTTGAAGGTCATCAAATATCGCATGAGTTTTGTCAAAATACTCACATTTATCCATAATTACAAACCCCTTTCCTTTGTCACTTGGGTTTGTAATGCTTATATAATGCTCATAATGGATTTGCGTACGAAGAAATAGTCAAAGTATTACTGTTTATAATTACGATGTTCCTCACTAAAAAGAACTGTCTAGCTTAAATAATACAAAACCTAATAGTGACCGAAGAGCAGTGCTTGTCGAAACATTAAAGAATCTCGAAAAGCTTCCAAGAAAACTTACTGATTGAATTCCTAGCTGCCTGCAGAAAACCTAATGTTCGTTCGCGTCTTATAAGTAGACGCATTTAAGCCAACTATCGCTATTTCTGGAGGCAACGACAATGTACAGTCACGATGCAGAAGCTTTGCCAACTCGTTACTGGATGAATCCATCTCGGAGGCTTGTATAAGTAAGCCTATCTCGTAAGAAAGCGGAATCGTCGGCTTTCGTCCATGGGTTCCTTTCTTGATCAAGAACATCTAGCTTATTATTTGCAGATGTTCTTGATAAGCGATTGTTTTGCTTGATGAATGCTCGTAGCCAAAAATTCGCAAATATAATTGACTGGGATATTTTTGGAATTGCGTACGAGGAAATGGTCAAAATATTACTTTTATAATTGCAATGTTTCTCGCTAAAGCACTGTCTAGCTTGAAATGGAAAAAATATCATCATGGTATACACTACCACTTCATCCCCAATATTGCATGTTTGGTGGCTAATGCAGTGAGAAATTTATGTTATGTCTACAACTGTCACTTCCCGTGCCATCGTGCCATATTTAGCCTGATTGGCTAGTGGTTTCTGTGAGTCAGGTGCTTTTTCTTCTCAAATCAGCGCCGCTATTTGAATGCTTTTGGTTGAGCTTTATATTGAATTTAGTACATTATGTGTAAAACTTCCGGAGCATTTCACATCTACAGATAAGGTACATATATTTCAATATGTCCTTCATACTAGACGAAGTCATCAATATTGCATCTCGTTGCTTATTGGCCGTCGTGAAGCGGGTTATTGAATACTGGAAAATTGTATAGGTCAGTCCCGATCTGAAAAGCTTTCAGTTTTTCTCCGAATTCGCATTGTTTTATCTGGCCGAATAAAGTTGACCTCCTTTTTTGCTTCACTGTATGCTTCACTTAGCTCCAATCCTAACTCACCGCCAACTTCCGAGTGAAGACATTCATCAGTTCAAATATATGATATGCCAGTTGAAACCACGATTGCTTTGACAACTTCTCGTTTCGCGGTGCGTCCAACTAGCGTGTGTCCAACGTGTGGAAAGAAAAGTACACACCTGCTATTCATGTTCATCAGATGCTGCTCCTATTCATCAGCACAGGAGGTACCTCACAGGGTTCCATTGTAGTGAAGTTTCCTTATCTTTGCATCGAACTACATCGTCTCCTGAGTCATCGCCGTCCTGAACCATCTTATGTGACGATGCACCTCATTTGGTAAATACGTCGAAGAGCAACGCCACGAAGTTTTGGCGACGGGTTGGCCAGGCATACACTGGCTTAACAGCGCTCCTCTACTCGCGCCCGGCATACTCACTGGAGGGTATTTGGAAAAGAACGCCGCACAACATGACTAACCAGACGGAGGAGGCTGTACCAGTGCATGCATCAGTACCGCACGCGTTGTCAGTTGCACTGTGAATCTGATGCGCTTCTTGGATTGAAAGAGTGAATTAAGAGCATGTGGTAGCAGGAGGACTGCATCAGTGTCCTAAAATTACTTCACCATTAACTGTGTGGATGAATAAAGAAGTTGCTTGGGAATAGTGAAAGATTGGAAGAAAATAAAGGATCGCCACTTAAGGATTAAAAAAGCGGAATGCCTTTCACTTCAGTCACATGCATTTTACATTATTTAGCAGTCGTGTGTATACTGAGTGCCCACATATGTGGCAAAATGGTAAAAACCTAAGACAAGGACGAGACAGCACAATTCCATTAACTGTGACTTTCCAGGCAACATGGTCAATTATTTTACACTGGACTGCATGGACAGCAGACATCAGTGTGGTACTGATGTCATCAGTGCGTGCAACCGGGCGTGTTCCAATACCGGCAGCGGATCTGCTGTGGTGCGTCCAAATTTCAACAGAGCAGACTTTGACTGCATGAGAACGGCTTTAAGTGCCATCACATGGGAAGAAGAATTCTCCAGTTTAAATGCCTGTGAAATGTGGGAAAATTTCAAATCTTACTTGAAGGAAATTCAGATTAGACATGTCCTCCAAAAGCCAAGACGCAAAAGAAGGGTAGGAAAGCCAGCATGGCTTGCACTAGACTTGATAAAAGCAATTAAGGTTAAGAAAACTGCATTTAGAGTCTTTAAAGAAGCCTCAAATGTCGTTAATCTAAGGGCGTATCGAAAAGCTAGAGACACTGTGAAGCAAAAAACCAGAGCAGCAAAGCGAGCAAAAGAACTGGATTTAGCTAGAAACTGTAACGGGGACAGTAACAAGTTCTTTAGTTTCTACAAGCTGAGTAAGGTTTCTAGCACAATTGGTCCACTGGAAGTAAACGGGACTACATTGGGTGAGGATAGTGAGATGGTTGAGGAGCTGAGCAAGCAGTTTAAATCAGTGTTTACATTGGAAGATATGACCAATCTGCCGACCGTACACCATAGTTCAGTGACATGTGATCTGATAAATGATGTTGATTTCATTGATAGTGATGTTGTTTACAATCATATCAGGAAAATAAAGCCAAACAAGGCAGCAGGACCTGATGAAATGTATGCTCGGGTGTTGCGGGAAACTGAAAAGGAACTGGCATTTCCACTTAGTATAATATTTTGTAGATCAGTTTCACAAAATAAAATTCCAACCGATTGGAAAAGGGCAAATGTAGTTCTATTTTCAAGAAAGGAGAAAGATGGAAAGTTGAAAACTATAAGCCAGTAAATCTCACATCCCTAGTCTACAAGGTACTCGAATCAATTATCAAGGATAGAATAGTTAGTTATCTGGAAGGTAGCAGATTGATTCAAGATACTCAACACGGGTTTAGAAAAGGACGATCGTGTCTCACAAACCTCTTGGACTTTTTGAACTTCGCCACAGAACAATTTGATCAGGGAAATCAGGTTGACGTAGCATATCTTGACTTTAGTAAGGCCTTTGACAAGGTACCCCATAAACGGTTAATGATACAGCTTCAGTCCCATGGTATTGCAGGTAGCATCTTAAAATGGATAGAGTTGTGGCTTTCAGATAGACAGCAAATAGTGATGCTAAATGGTACAAAGTCATCATGGCAAAATGTTCTTAGTGGAGTCCCCCAGGGGTCAGTACTGGGGCCACTACTGTTCATTATATTTGTAAATAACATTGAAAATGGCCTAAGCAGTAAAGTTTTGAAATTTGCGGATTATTTGAAGGTCTTTAGGGGAATAACAGGTCAAAATGAGCATATCTCGCTGCAAAAAGACTTAGACGGACTTGTGAATTGGTCCGAAGAATGGCAAATGAAATGAAATTTTGATAAGTGCAAAGTCATGCATGTAGGTAAGCAGCATATTAAGGCTCCATACTTGATGGGTGGCCAGGTGCTATCAGTGACTCAACAGGAGAAGGATTTAGGTGTTATTCTAACCACAAAATTGGGGGCATCAGAACAGACCAAGGAAGCCAGGAAGAAGGCACTTAAAATGTTCCGGGCAATAAATAGGAATGTATCATACAGAAGTGAGGAAGTCATCAGGAAGCTTTACTGTGCGTATGTCAGGCCACATTTGGAATACTGCATCCAAGTTTGGTCTCCTAGCTATGAAAAAGATTGTTGGCTTTTAGAGAGAGTACAAAAGAGGGCTACAAAAATGGTTAATGGCATAAGTAACCTGGTATATGAGGAAAGATTGAGGAAATTAAATATGTTTTCACTTAGATACAGAAGGCTGAGAGGAGATCTTATCGATGTCTTTAAATTTGTACATGGTCTGGAGAGGGGATATCTTGGGGAAATGTTTGAATTGACCAGAAATGATGCAATTAGAGGTCATAAATTCAAAATTAAAGTTAGCCACAGCAGAAAAAGGTTAAGGCAGACTTTCTTCACCAACACGGTAGTAGAACACTGGAGCCAGCTGCAGAAAACATTGTCAGTAGCAGCACATTGAACATCTTTAAAAACAGCATAAACAATCATTATAAGAATGCAGGGCTTGTTTTTCAGTATTACAGGGAGGGCTGATTGACAGATTTGGTGGGCGACTGGTTCAGTGTACAGAGTGCAACCAAGAAGGGCCCTTGTGGCTCATAGTTGCACTAATCTTTTATGTCTTTATGTCTTTATGTCTGCCGCCACAGTTGTCTGTCACGGCCGGCCACCATTGACAGCTGACATATTTCACAGTTCCTTGGCCCGAGTAAACACGGGGCGACAAAGACAGCTGGCTTAAACAGAACATGCAATTTCTCGGCGTGCAAGGCTGAAGATGAGGGGTTGCTCCCGGCGTAGTATCGCATTTTGTGGGAGTGGCCACCATCATCCCAGTAGGGCTACGTTTTGTAGCTGCACTTTTTGTTCTTGCTTTTCTTTCCGTGGCGTACGTTGCGGCTTGGTGTTGTTTCACGAGTTAGAGAGGTGGGACGAACTCAGCACAAAGGATCTTGGCGACATTGTACTGTTATTATTGGTCACATTTCGATCGGATTGACTCGTCACGGTCGTGTCTTCCTGTGAATATAGTGACACCATTGCTTCATAAGATCTCGGATTCATTATCGCAGTCATTCGAGGGGAACATTTGCCTTGAAAGCAAATAGTATAAGCCATAGACTGGAGCAACATATTTACTGGAGGATACATTTTCTGCGAGTGCTCAGACGATTTCTTCCTTTTCAGGAAAAATATCTGTTAAAGTAGGAAAATACTTCACCTCGTGCATATTTCTGTAACATTTGCCCTCCCAGCGAAACATTCTTCAGCAGACCCATGGCATAACGAAATAAATATTTGTATTATATACTCTTAGGTTGTCTCGTCAGATACCCTATGTCCAACTGTACACACAAAAAAAATATCCGGTCTGCCGACGGAAACGGACATGCGCAGCGATTTCAGTGTTCTCTATTTTCCATATTTAAAATATGCAATGCGATGTGACAAATATTTCGTAGCTAGCTTTGAATAATGGACGAGAAGTGAGGCAGAGGTGTCGGATGAAATCAAGGCCAACGCTCAGTGGAAGGGTAAAATAACTTTTAAATAACTGGAGAGGAAAAGTTCACGAGAGGCTACCCGGCTCCCTAGGTGTCATCCGCGATATATTTCGTTCTCAATCACGGTGAAGGCTCTTGCCAAAGTCATAATTAAAACGTGACATGGTTTTGTGGTGTCACCAAATATTAAGGAATATATCATCCGCGGACCTTCCTGGGCCTACCTTAAGCCTCCAGAGCGAGGGCGGACGGGTTGCAGGACTCAGCAAGCATTTGGAGCACATCCGCTTTTCCGAATCCGACACTGACGCTAATGTATCTATAGTACACTGTAAAAAAATGTAGTACCCTGTGAGGTGTTTCCATCTGTCAAAAACCACTACCCATACGAAGTTTTTCAAACCTCGCATTCCGTACTTTTGCCGATTACCTCACTATACCTACTTTCTGAGCACCCCTGTGATTTCACACCCGGGTACTTTTCAAGGTGAAAGGTGCTTTTAAAACACATGAGGTGAGGCAAACCTGAGCTACACCTCAGATATACAGGGTGTTTCACAATTATTAAAACAAAGTAGCGGCCTTTCAGATCGTCACTAATGACTTTATTCTCTTTCTCTTCAGATTATTGCTGGGCAATAGTTATAATTTTTATATATTGAACAAAATATATAGTAAAGTCATGTCCTGGACGATGGAGCAGAAGATCCTTCGTGTGAAGACATACGAAACTAAGTCTTTCAACCCTGTGACACAGGAGTTTCGTATATGTCTTCACACAAAAGATCTTCTGCTCCATCGTCCAGGGCATGACTTCACTACATTTTGTTAAATATATCAAAATGTTAACTATTTCCCAGCAATAATGTGAAAACAGAAAGAGAATAAAGTCATTAATGACGATCTGAAAGGCCGCTACTTTGTGTCAAAAATTGTTAAACACCCTGTAAGAAACTCAAGACCTCGGAATTGGTCTTCAAAAAGCGAACGTTTGTCAAAAACCACTTAGCGTTCTCAGCACAAGTGAAAGACGCTCAGCATAAACGGGGAAAAACTTATCCGAACCCGGCGGCGGAAGGCCATGAGCACCATCGGCGATGATGCACATGAGGCAAATCCTGCCTTACACAACCATCGGCGATGATGCACATGAGGCAAATCCTGCCTTACAAAAACACCACTAGTGACTAGCATAGTCTCTTCACGAACAGCTGAGGAACTGAAGTGGGCTGATGACATATCAGCCGATAGAGAGGGCGTCGAATCCGCTACGCGAGCCGGCCGCACCCAACCTGAGGAGTGTACCTCCAACGACTACAAGTCATCTACGCGAGATCAGGCCCGAGCCACACTGCAGAGATAAAATCTCAAGACCACGGAATTTGTCTTTGAAAAGCTAATGCTGTTAACGCTGAGCACAAACGATAAAAAACTAGTGCAATTTTCCAAGAAACTGGGCAGCATCTTTGTGTCTTCTTTGGGAAGAACTGCACTGTGGCCCTACATCTTGCTGCTCATCTCCAACACAATCTGCGACTACCACTCCATCATTCGGATTTTCACTTTGACCCACACTGCATGATGTTTCGAAGCATTTGTTATGCTTTTGCTTAACATACCTTTTCCAATTTCTTCTTGAAGATAGAAGCTGATTGCAATATGTGCAAGGGATTCTTGAATTATTGTTCTCAACAGTATGGCGTTGCAGGTGTTTTGCAAATATCGAAGTATTTTAATGGGAAAATTGGCATGTGTTACATCGATGTTTTCTTGTATTCTGAAACAAATGGAATCCTCATCACTCAGTGATGAATATTTTAAATGAAGAATTATGTTTAGTTCTGTACAAAGCAAATATGCACAATACATTCATATTTCCAGAAAGCATTGCTGGCAGCTAATGATTTGTACCTGCTTGTTTGCTAGGTTTGGGCCTCGTGGCCAGAGGGATTATCTGGGGACAGAATTGCTCTTTATGTAAACACATTGTGCATTGTTTACATGGTAAATCAGCAATGTCTCAATACATTGCAATTCAAGCAAATCTCTGATCTCTGTACTTCTGGAGCAAGACGATACATATAGATAGTCTTGTCAACCGAGAAACACCAGCTGCTCAGTGGATCATTTCTCACTAATTAAATTCATATGTTACAGTTCCCCTGTGGCATTTAGCAAGTGAATATTTTCACATATTTGGTGTAGCAGCGGCACCTAAGACCACAATATGGTGGCAGACTATGGCATTGTTTGTTGGTGCCATTTTATGTTATTGTACTGAATTTTTGGCATCACACACTATGACATAAAAAGTATCTGTACAAGAAAAACAACAGATATGAAGCACACAGTACAAAAGCCCAGAACATAAACACAGCACCCACCCGGATGTTACAGGCATGTGTCAATATTTTGAGATGCAGGATTTTTAACCTCCCTCATTACTTATAATTGCAGTTAACTCACAGTGGTACTGCACAGCCTCCGATGGTTTATTACAGCTTGAAAAAATATGTATGCAACCACATTGCCATGAAATGACTGCAAATAACCCACTTACTAAAAATAGTATGCATTATCTGTAGGCCAATACATGCCTTAATTTGCCTGTGAAGGCTTATATGTGTGCTAAAGAAGGCCGTTGGTATGTTTCCATATTGCCACTGAAACAATGGAAGATTTCATATTGGTAATCTGTGCCATTTTCTGTGACAAGCAATTTCCAGCAGCTGGTGTTGACCCTGGCCTACTGTGTGCATTCAAATATGATAAATTAACATACTTGCATTTTTTTCTCTCATAAACGTTAAAAACACTAGTGGATCCAGGGGGTCAGAATGGCCATAGCACCTCCCTAAGCACCTAGTCCATTCAGCCAACAGATGCCCCCCCCCCCACTGACTGGTTTTAAATTTCAACTCTTGGCTGTATCGGTGCAGCCTTAAGATTATTACCATACAGTGCGACAAAATGTGACAAATTCTTTGATGAATCTGGACAAGTATGTAGCAAATGGTGCAAAATTGTCACCCAGAAAGCTAACCCTCCACCCTGACTTGTGCAACAACTTCTGCAAAACAAATTACCCCCAGAAGTTGCTTCCCAGCCCCCCCCACACAACACACACACACACACACACTTAACAGCTCCTGGCAAATTGTTGTCAGCAAAATCAGGACATGCCCTTTTCCTAAATTCAATGTCTTGATCCTCCAGAGTTAAAAAAAAATGACTCCTAAATTGAGCCAAACTTGTGAGTGTTTTCCCCTAAAAAATTGTTCCTCGTTTTGTTTGTGAGCCAGAAGTTTTAATTTCAGAAATTAAACAAATAAACCTCAGTGGGACTGTGTGAAGTACAAGTGGATATTTATACAATATTTAATTTCCTTTTCAATGGAATTGAAACCATATATGTGCATTATTGATTTTTTTTTTAAACAGTACACAAATTGGACAGAAAATATCATATTTTGCATTTTGGCACATACAGGGGTTTTCTAAGCAAGAGCCCAATAATCGCAGATAGTATTCCCAAATATGGATAAATGCATCCTCACTTTTAGCAAATGGTAGCATATTTGGGTGAGACCCTTTTTTGAAATACTGACCATAGTTCCCCACTGACATGCAGAGATGAACCTCATCTTAGACTTAATCCCACTCCAAAATGTCCAAATTCAGCCATTCATCTGCAGATCAATAATTCCCTGTATTATTGGCTATAAAGAACAGGGTCATCTGGAGCAAATAAGGGTTCCTTGAAGGGATGATCTTGATATTGACAAAAGAGATTGCCCACATTGATTAAGGGCTGCTGAGAGATGGGTCTAAATGATGCAATGTATAGCTAGGAGCACCTGGTGTGGGTGGTGCCAGAATAGGTGGCAATGCTTAATACAACGAAGAATGGCTCTTAAGTGCTCCTGGGTTTTAGACATTGCGTGAGACGAAATGTACGACCCTCAATATACCAGGAGGTGCTGAGTTTACATATAAAGTAGCGTTAGGGATTATGCTATATTACTCAACGTTTCGGCCAGGGGCCATCTTCAGGAGGCAACTCCTGACGATGGCCCCTGGCCGAAACGTTGAGTAATATAGCATAATCCCTAACGCTACTTTTGATATAAACTCAGCACCTCCTGGTATATTGAGGGTCGTACATTTCGTCTCACGCAATAGGTGGCAATGCTAGAGATTTAATTACCCTGAAGGCATAGGTGGCAATGTGGGTGCTTGTGATGCATACCTTTGGGCTTTTGGGCTTTTGGGGGTGGGCTAAAGCCACCTTAGCCCCCGTGGTTACACTGCTAGCTATATGAATACCAATCATTCATCATCACAATTTCATTGTACAATTCTTAGACTTTGTATGCAAATGAATGAACTTGAACTTAATTTCATGCTGGGGGATGGAGGGAGCAGTGGTGGCAGAAGGTAATTTAGGATTAGGGGGAAAGCAATCCCATGGTGCCTCCTGGCGGGGTTCAGGCACATAGCCAGGAATTATGTCAGGGAGGGGGCCTCTCTGCAAAAGGGTCCTTGGCAGTGGAAATGTTATTGACTAGGGGGGTGGGGAGCGATATCCATGAGGGCCCATGTAGCAGATGTGCTGCTTATGAGGGGGGATGGGAAGTGAGTTGTCGGATGTGTTTGCTTGCCCATATTCCCCCCAAAATCGCTACAGATCTAGTGTAAGCTCCTTCCCTCAGCCCCCCCTTGGCTACGTCCCTGGCAGGGTTAGAAGCATTGTCCCATGGTGCTCCCTGGATGAGTGGATCATTATTAGCCATGTGAGCAGAATGGTCTTAAGAAGTACAATAAATAAATGTCTGACCGAGTACTCCCAAGTCTCACAATGAACCCAGCTGGGTAGTAATCAAACATCCAGTCAAGTCCTGGGGGTGGGGGTGGGGGTGGGATGGGAGGTGTGCAGGAGGTGAATTCTTGCAAGGACCCCTATTAGTAATTCAAATTAAAGGTCCAATCATACAGGGGTGGATGGGGGGTTAAGAAGCAATAGGCCACTAGGTAGTGCCCCCTCCCAGAATTTGTATGGAGGGGCAACTGCCCCCTGCCCCCCTTATACCACCCCCGGGAGAGAGAGATTGTGGGCACTGAGATGAATGTTGTGTATTTTCCTGTTTTATATTGATATGCTTTTATTGAAACACATGTCAATGGATTGAATCATTACAGAAGAGGTGGGTATAATCTTGTCATGTGACAGTGGAGTGCAGTCACCAATAATTGAGCAAGATGCTTTTTAGTGTAAACCCAGCGTATACTATGAGCACAAACACATTTGCAGCCTGGCAATTACAGGTAGGTACATACCTACCTCTTTTTATGAAAAAATCAGGTTAATACTCACATTCATCCGCCAGCTCAATTTGCTATAATAACAATCGCAACAATCCGTGCAACGCGAAAGATGGCGGATCGATGACGAAAGAAAATGGTCGCACAGTGTAAGCTTAAACTCTCATTAGCATGCTTTTCCTTTGCATTACCTCACATTAAGAACGCAGGTGGCAGCGGTACCCCTGCAATCGTCCATGACCTCCCCGCAACACCCAGCCAACACCCCACGTACTTCAAATCGCACGCTGCACGGCGCATGCGCGAATCTGGCAGTTCACCCGCGGGCCGAGGTGAAGTGACGGGAATAGGGTGTAATAAAAGTACCTCACTTTTCATACTTTTAAAGTATTGTCTGAATACTTGACATGAAAAATGATAATTCGAAAACTCCATCTGTACTTCGAAGAATGCAAGCCTACCACTTTTTACAAATAGGTGCTAGAATATGCCCCATATTGATACTGGATGGGATTTATGTACCTCCGATTACTCCCTGAGTACTCTTTTTTTACAGTGTAGGCCTGATGTCTGAATATTCGTGCTCTATTTTCGATTTACAGGGTATCAATATGTGCTTAATTGCAGAATATGTTTCGGAATCTCAGCCAAGAGACGTGATCAGGATTATACCCGATCGTTTTATCTCATGATTAGTTGACTCTCGACACGGTACAGCCGCATCAGGTCATACTTTACGACGTGACGTATGCGCCTCATACTTTACGATGCGACACAAAACATGGTATTCATTGCGCAAACAGGAGCGTCGTTCTATATAGCTTTGCGGGGACAGAGGCGCATCCATTCCCTACTTTTTCCACTCCCGTCCTGGTCCAGTTTCCCTTCTTCCTTTTGTGATGGTGTGCGGTGCTTTTGCGTTCCTCCCTTAATAGTTGTACTTGTCTTTTGTGCAACGGGCACTAAGCCTTGTGAAAAATGATTTAACTTTAGTCATTGTTTGTCTACTTGGGCTATTTTTCTAGGACTTGGCTCTGATAGGGGGTTTCAATTCTTACTTTAAATCTACAACTTCTTGCGAGTTGTATACCTTCAATAATATTTTTGGTATTAATTTGAATTAGAATGGGTAACCAATTTCGTTAAAAAACGTATGTGGCTATCTTTGCGTATCTGATTTCAAAGTCGAGATACGTGATTCGCATCCGACACGTTGAATTGCTATGCAACTTGAACTCTGACCCAACTGATGGTATCTTCGAGCAACCCGGGTCCCTCTTCCACCGAAAGGCGTGTCACTATTCTTCTTGGTCGCGGGGGGCAGCGGAAAAATAAGGTGGGACACAATAAGAGCCCAGTACAGATGAATACCTCTGCAAGGTAGAAGGTGATGATGGCAAGTACTGCACTGGTGACATATTATCCAAAGACTATGAATACTTCCATAGGTGATTTTGGATTTGATAAGAAGTCTTAACTGTTGAGATTAGTCACCTTGGTAGTGTGGTGGGTGATGTGGTTTATGCTGTTTTCTTGAAAAAAAAGCCCCTGAATGATAATTTACCTTCACTTCCTCTACTCCCTGAATGTTCTATAGGTCTAACGCGTGACCCTTGGAGTGGATGTTGGGGAGTCCCACAGCCAACGCACACACTTCCTTCTGACAATCGGTGTCGCAAGACGTTGTCCGTGGGACTCTGATTGGATGTTCCATCAATCAGTGTGAATTGTCCCATGCTCTAGCATACGCTCCCACTAGTCGGGAGTGAGCTGGCCCAGCATGGCGCGCTGCAGGGAAGTTGGCATGCACTGAGTAGTCGTCGAGGTCTAGCCGGGCTGATTCTTGAGGTAAAGCAGAACAAAAAGGTCGTGCGTTTGAAGCCGCGCGGGTGTGAAAAGGTACACGGCGCCATGGCCGGCCAGAAAGATTCTGTCCAGTTTGTCGTTCCAAGTTGTTCGGTCAACCAACAGTCTATCGAACACCACGCAGATTCTATCTCGAACGCGCGTAATGTTTTTTTTGTGGGGGGGAGGGGCACATGATCGGTGGCTACGATCGCCGTAGCGTTCTTCTTAATGAAGCACGTACTTCATGAAAGCGTCGCATGCAGCATCGTTTGATTTATTTGGCTGACAAACCTACGAATCTGGGATTGAGAATGGCATAATAATCAACTGACACCTATGCTTTCAACGTTATCTCCAACGCTGCGTCCAACGCTCTGCCAAGCACCAAACATTCTGGTTATTCAGCTATTTGGTACATAACCAAATATCTATTGATCAATCTTAGGTGGGGTCATGGCTGTTGTTTTATATTCTTTGGTGGGGGAAACTTCCCCCTTAATGCTACCTTTGCACACCAACAATTTCAGCTTTTAACAAGGGACCCTATGGAGTGTGCCTCCAAGCCAGTTGGGCCTGCCCATTGCCTTCATGTATCCCCCCAATAATTTTCAGAAATCAACAACCGTGAATGGTATCATACAATTTGTGTTTGTGTCCCATACCCACCTACTCCACCCATTTGCCATCCGGTCACACCCCCACCCCGCAGGACGTTGCCAGGGCTAAAAAATCGTATCGTTCTGTCGTCGTGGACGACAACCACGAACGGGGACTTTTGGCGACCACATTTCCATATCATTAGAAATATTATATGTGAAATCATATAAATGGTACCTACTATACATGAAATTAACTACGTCACGATATCCGTGTCAAGGTACGCAGGATTGAAACGAATCAGATTGGACCGGGACTGGAAATGTCTTCCGTGCAGACCTCTAGAAATGCCAAACCGTGCAGACCTCTACCACCCACCGCCACGCTACCATTTCTTCATTCCCAGCGTACGCTTTTGGGTTTCATCTAGTACGCTCAGCGGCAAAAAAATGACTCAACGGCAACAAAGTATCGTCGAGACAAGCATTCCATCGTTCATACGACCGCCGACGACAAAATTGTCTCCCGTTTAGCACAGAGCCAATGGCATGCCTTCTGGTCGCCGGTGGTTGTCCTCGTGCCTGCCACACTTTATGCTAGATGGCAGCGGTACGGAAGTACCAAACTATGGTATACTCAGCGGCTTTGGAGGCAAGTGACTAGACCACGGGTACTAAAACAACACTAGACCTACGTTAAGTAATGAATAATTTATAACATTAGCTGATTTTTTTAAACAATTTGAATTTGAATCCTTTTTTTCATGTAGGATGTACGATAATATTTTTAATTTCATTAAAATCGTTGGAAAGAATCTAGAAGAATAGCATTCTTTTACGCGCATTCCCTCGCTTTCAAATCCGTCCATTTCCATTTTAAACGCGACGATGTGCGTCGAAGAGTGAAATTGGGAATTGATCACGGTTCTTTATAATTGGTGAGTGGTGAATGAGTGCGGCAAGATAAAACTACCAAGTTCGAATTATCTGGAGTGTTAATCAAACGATTTTTTTGTCTTCTCATTTTCTGACTTATATGAGACCAAATGAAGTGGTTTGGTCTTAAACAGACTCCAGAAACAGACTCTATTCAGGGCCAGGGCGTAAGGGTGACAAAGGTAGTAAGGTCATCCTGTAGATGTGGATATTGCGATTGGAAAGGTACTGCACAGAGCATTTACAAACATTCAAAAGTAAAGCACCCAGGTCTACCAGGGTTAAGAGTACTGCAAGATAGCCATTTTGGCCCTGGCAGGCGATTTGACTGGACTTGCAAGCGAGCACTGGATCATCAACCATCAAGCTCAGGTGAAAATCTTGGTATATGAATTACATTTGAGTAAAATATAGTCACCTAAATGTAATTAGAAAATATATTTCGGTGTGTAGGTACCTACTCAGCAAGCATTGCACTGCAGTTGGTGGCAATGCATACAATACAGGGATGGCGAATTTTAGCCACCTGGTGGTTTAAACCATTGTTTAAACTGGCTGGCATAAATTAATTTAAGCCACTCTGGCCTAAATTATATTTCTGGTATGGCTGGAGGGAAGTGATGGACATTAGTTAGGGAAGCATCAATTATAATTCCAAAATGTGCTACACTCCATTTTATTTGCAAAAAAAAACACTCCCTAGAATTCCCCAAAACTCTGCCTGGGTTCTGGGTATGCACTCCACAAGCCAGATGTTTACCCATTAGATACAGTCGGTCTAACATGTAGCTCCCTGGATGCTGGTAGTTAGAAATGGTATTTGTAGATACCAGGATTTTGACATCCGACTACTGGCATTGAGGGAGATAAGACATACAGACATAAAAGATCAGTGCAACTATGAGCCACAAGGGCCCTTCTTGGTTGCACTCTGTACACTGAACCAGTTGTCCACCAAATGTGTTGATCAACTCTCCCTGGAATACAGAAAAAACAAGACCACTATTCTTGTAATGATTGTCTATGCTGTTCTTAAAGATGTTCAGTGTGTTGCTACTGACAATGGTTTCTGGCAGCTGGTTCCAGTGTTCTACTACCCTGTTGGTGAAGAAGGACTGTCTTAACCTTGTCCTGCTGTGATTAACTTTAATTTTGAATTGATGACCTCTAATTCCATAATTTCTGTTAAATTCAAACAGTTCCCTGAGATAACTCTGTTCCTGACCATGTACAAATTGAAGGACCTTGATGAGATCTCCTCTCAGCCTGCTATATCTAAGTGAAAACATATTCAATTTCTTCAATCTTTCCTCATATGCCAGGTTGCCCATACAATTCACCATTTTTGTTGCCCTCTTTTGTACTCTCCCTAAAAGCCAACAATCTTTTTCATAACTAGGGGACCAAGCTTGGACACAACATTCCAGATGTCACAGATAGTACTTGCCCACCCATTAAATATGGAGTCTTGATATGCTACCTACCTACATGCATGATTTTGCACTTATCAAAATTAAATTTCATTTGCCATTTTTCGGACCACTTCACACGCTCGTCTAAGTCTTTCTGCAGCAAGATTCTGCAGATAATATGTAGCAAGGTACATATTAGACTGACTGTTCATAGCCATTTGATAGCTAGGTACCTATTTTATGTTAGATGAAAAGTGACTATTTGAGCCACATCAATTTGTGCTGTTTTTGGCATAGTTTTCCCATTGTCTTACTGATAATAGTATGTATGTGTAGGTAGGGATGAAAAAAGCTGGCTTAAATTCAATGTATGGCAGCCAGTGGCTTTTATTAATTTAAGCCAGTTTAAACTGGCTTTTTTATTTAAGCCAGCTTAAATTCACGACACTTCTAAGTCCCACACTTCTAAGGCTCACAAACCATGGGTGCATTGACAGTGTTGGTATTCAGCACAATACATATACCTAGAGAGAGTACAATGAAGACCTACTGTGCATGAACAGATGGTTAGTGACAGTTTCTAGGCCACTAGGTATGATTGATGGATATGGATATGGATATGATGGAAGTATGGATATGGATATGGATATGATGGAAGTATGGACACTAGGTTGATTCACCTATCATCTAATAAAAGACTCTCTCCTTTTCTCCTCTCTTTCCTTCCTCTTTCTTCTCCTAACTTCTTTAATCCTTCTCTCCCCCTTTTCTTCCTCTTCTTCCTCTTCTCCACTTCTTTTTTTTTTTTTATCTCTCTCTCTTCTCTTTAATTTTTTTCCTCTCCCCCTTTCATTCTTGTCTTTTCTCTTTTTTCTTCCTTTTCTGTTTTTTTTTCTTTTACCCTTTTTTTCTTTCTTAGTTAATTTTTTACATTTTCTTTCCCCTTTTATACTTTTCTAATTTACAAATATAAAAGAGGAACAACTTCCCCTTTAACTTTCTTATCACCTTTTTCCAACATCTTAATATTACTTTCAATTTTTTTTATTTATTGATTTAAGCTTGTACACTATCTCTTTTTACTGTAACTCATAACTATGTTTTAAAAATATTATTCTAAAGTTTCTATAAATTTAACTTTTACGTCAACAACTCTCTTACTTTTTAATTTCTTTTATTCTACTATCTAATACTCTTACATCTTTTTTCTTTTTTTCTCCTTTTTTACTCTTCCTTTTTTTTTTTTGTTTCTTTCTTCCTTTTCTTTTATAACAATTTTCTCTACATTTTCCTCCCCTTTTTTTTTTTTGTTACTTTTTTTTCTTTTCTCGTCCTTTTCTCTAATCTTATTACTTTAATTACTTATCTTACACCACTATTTTATTTTTTCCTAACTATTTTTTCCCTCATCTTTGAAGCTCATCTAATGCTCATCTAATGGATCTAATGCTCCACTTCCACAAGTGTTAGTGTTAACAGGAAATAATGTGCTATCATACAATGTCATGAAAGGTGTGTAATAGTTATTTACACATGAAAGGTGTAAATAGTTGACAATGTGTGCAAAATTTGCAATAGGTAGACAGATTGCTTACTGTAGCAAACAATAAGCAAACAGATTGCTTACTGTTATCTATGAATATGGGTCCTATCTACATATACTATTATCAGTAAGACAATGGGAAAGCTATGTCAAAAACATCACAAATTGGTCTGGCTCATATAGTTACTGTTAAGCTAACATAAAATAGGTACCTAGCTATACAATGGCTAGGTACCCAATGGGTAAAAATCTGAATTGTGGAGTGCATACCTAGAACCCAGCCAGAGTTTTGGAAAATTCTAGGGAGTGTTTGTTTATAAATAAAATGGAGTGTAGCACATTTTGGAATAATTGATGCTTCCCTAACTTTTGTTTGTCACTGTACTCCAGCCATATCCAAAACATAATTTTAGCCAGGGTGGCTTAAATTAATTTATGCCGGCTGGTTTAAACCAGTTTAAATACCACCACCAGCTGGCTTAAATTTGCCATCCCTATATGTAGGTAGGTACCTACCTACCTATATTTAGGGATGGAAAAAAGCTGGCGTAAATTGAATTTATGCCAGCCAGTGGCTTTTATTAATTTAAGCCTGTTTAAACTGGCTTTTATTATATAAGCCGGCTTAAATTCACGACACTTCTAAGCCCTTGCATTATTAAGGCTCACAAACCATGGGTGCATTGACAGTGTTGCAAACCATGGGTGCATTGACGACGCCGAATTGCCGAAAAGGAAATTGGTGGCAAGATATTCTGTATAAAGGTAATCGACGCAATTTGTTTTAGGTCCAGAAATCACGACCTTTTCGAGCTATCATTACCCCCCTTGGGTTAGGCCAACCTCGTGATTACCCCGTATCAAATTCAGAATGCCTCACAACCAAAGTTCATTTTCAAGGTTGAGAACATGTAGTATTTCCTGCCGATATATGTGCACAGGTTTTTGGCAAATGTACACAGTACTCTCCATACTCGAGGTTTTACGAAACCCCACTATAACCCCACCCCCACCCCTCCACAAGCCAGCGCATTATCCCAGGTTGGGAACCCCTGTTCCGGGCCATGTAGCATAATGTTTGCACAAAAGGTGACAACCACCAAGCCTATTCCGGATTTGGACGACAACCACGAAACCATTTTTTTGAGCCCTAGACGTTGCCAATCTAGCCGGACGTCAGGCTGCCTCTGCTTATCTAGAATACCTTAGCTGAGACAAAGAATGATGTACTTATACGCAGAATGACCTGCTGTCGGGAGAGAGAGAGGGAGAGAGAGAACGAGAGAACGAGAGAACGAGAGCGATAACAATTTTATGCCTTCAACTTTTTTGCGAATATATATATATATTTATATATATATATATATATATATATATATATATATATATATATATATATATATATATATATATATATATGCTATGAATATGACGCGGGAACAAACTGATACAAGTTTGGGACATGTCTGACGCCCCGAGCGCGGGAGTCAAGCCTATGCCGGATGTCCAGTAGATTATATATTCACCGGCCGGCATCCAGGGTATGTAGTCAGCTGTCGGTGGCCAGCTGAGAGGGGAGGGGAGCGTGTGGAAAGACAGCGTGAACGAGATCGTCACATCACCAGACTGGTTTCCACCATTCATGATCATCTTAAATGGTGTGGAGCCGGATAAGTACATCAACGTGACAAAAAAGTTGATGTTAATAATACGATTTAGCATCTGGACGAGTCTAGTACACGTCTGATGACCGTGAGCAGATGTTGGCGTGGGCGCAAAATGACCCTGGATGTCGACGCGCCCCTAAGCTCTAATTCACCACGGGATATTGGCAAAAGGAGTAGAAAACATTTCCGAATGTTGCATTTTTGCACATACCTCTTCATCTCTCTCCACAACGGTATTGTCCCGACTGCACCGCCGCATTGCCCACGGTAGTGACCGCTCGCCTCGCCCCACGGTGCCCCCCCCGCACCCCATGCCCCCACCCGCCACCCACCACCCACCTCGCCGCCCCGCCGCAGGACGTCGCCGGCCGAGCCGGACGTCGGCGGGTGATGACGTCACCGCTGACCCGGGCCCCAGGGCGCGGAGAACGAGGCGGCGGTGGCCGGGTCACGTAGCCGCTTTGTATGGCCAGGCTGCAACCGGAGCCGGCCGCCGACACAATGCGTCGTTACGCCGCCGGCCAGGCCGGGTCGGGTCGAGTCGAGTCGAACTGTGTCGAGCCGTCACTCTCCTGCGACAGCGCGAGACACCGGCTCCGACCACTGGCCCCGCGCACGTGCTGGGAAGGAACGGGCAGCCCTATTGCTGGGATGGGATCGTGTGGGACATTGGCGGAAACGTTAGAAACTTGGCGGAAGCATTAATATCAAAGTGTAAATTATCGGCTAGGCGATGGCGAATCGATCGGAAGGTTTACAAAAAAACAATGTATATAATTAAGCACCTTATCTGAAAAAAAACACGATGGAAACTGGACACCCCACAGCCGTCATTATTTTGACGTTTTGTTCTGATGCCATGTCTGGACCTGTCTCGACCACTTTGACTGTTCGGTCATCGTCCCAACACCGCTCTGTCTCTGCAGTCATCGTCCCAACATCGCTCTGTCGCTGCAGTCAGCATCACAACATGCATCCGCCTCCAGGACTTCTCGAGGTAGTGGCAAAGCCGTACTCGCAAGTGGCGTTCGATGTAGACGCCACCGTACCGGTCACCTGTCGCTGATAGTGACAGGTGACGTCACACGCCACCGTGCCGGTCGCTGATAGTGGCAGGTGACGTCATGTCCACGAGGCCACGTTCGTGGCTTTGCTGAAGAGCAAAAGCATCAGGGGAAATGACGAGGATCTCGGTCAACCGAGTGACGTTTTGTGCGTGAACTTACGGAAATTGCCTTGTGCCGAAGTGTTCAGTGAGAATTTCGCGACTCCTACATTTAGGACAAATGCTTTGAGGCTCGAAGCTTCCTCGGCCTTCTTCCATTTACAGGCATCCCTGGTGCAAGCCTATCACCTGGTGATCACAAATGGAAAATGTGCCCATCACCACAGGTCACCGATCTGCACAGTGGTGGTGCCTCTCGTGGGGCGTCCAGTTGCAGATGACTTAGACGAGGCGTTTCTCGAATGTCACTTCAGTTATGCTGGGCCTCCGGTAATGGAGAGGAGACCGGATGGGGTGGGGGCTGACTGGAGAGGTGATGATGCTGCCTGCCGGCAACTTGGTTTTCCTTGAGGTGACATGTGACGTCAGGCTATGCCTTCCACAAGACTTGGTGTGATGCCATGCTGTGTCTCCCATAATGCTGAGTGTGAACATCGGGCTTCTATAGCGCTAGGCATGATGTAATCTGTCTGCCACAAGGCTTGGTGTGATGCTAAACTGTCTTCCACAAGGCTAGCTGTGATACCAGGCTATGTCTTCTGCAACGTTAGATGCAACCATCGAATTAAGTTGCATATTGCGCGATATGCGGTGTCCGACCATATGTTCCCTAGCGCCAGGTGTGACGTCCTACTATGTCTTGTCTTATTGCTTATTTGAGATATATTTCAGTCACGGCAATGTATGCCGAGCGCCACGACAATGAATCTCTCCCTATGTCTGAAATTGCATCGAAAGCTCCTTTCTTCGATTGCTTGGGATTTCAACACTATCACCTGAGGAAAGGTCAGGTTATTAAACTACTCGAACCAATTGCACGGTTTTTAATAGTATCGAAGGCAACTTTCTGCGATTGTTTACAGTTTCAACAGTCTAGTACCTGAAGTGAGGCCTAGTTATTGAACTATTCGACCGCTCACACTACATATAAAATGTGATCTTTCACCACCCCAGGTCAAGTATTTCCATAAAGACTACTTCGGAACCTGCGATGTGCCCAAGTAAGGATCAGGGGGCGCTCGAAATACCGAGCAACTCTGACCCACACAACCATGGAGCTGTGTGGCAGGTCAAGGTCATCCGATCGATGAAGCCACAAAGCGCTAGAAGGGCTTATGTGTCAGTGTCCTCTCCACCCCCCTTTCATTATCTTGTGGCTCGGTTTTCTCAATTTTTTTCATTGACAGCTTCCTCTTATGAAATAGGTTCCCTCTGTCTCCGTTAGCTTGCCCCTCTCTTGAAAAAAAAAAAATTTGGTTGCGCGCCTGCTTACAGCATGCTTACAAAAAAACGGCTTCCGCAAAATGTTCCAGATTGGGATATAGCTGCCGCGAAATATTTCGGGGGGGATGTGGCTGAGAAGTCCGTTCGGTAAGGCGTCAACTTCACGCACCCGACGATAAATTGTCAGTGTCAAAATTTGTTGACAGGCGGAAACTCGCACCGAAACTGTTCTGTTTCGCAATGAAATTTACACTGAAAAATATGCATGGTGGTGTATACTGACGACGACGAATGGAAGATGTATGGAAAATTTGCACCACTGTCACGTGAACTGTTATTGCTACTTTGTGGCGCCACATTACATCCCCAATCAACGACTTCACTTCAAGGCATTGGCAAAAAAAGAAGACAACTTCCTTCTTGTTCCAGCCGTGCAAAACGAGAGGGACCGCATCAGTGTGAGAAGGTCCAGCTTCGAGGACAGCTCCGGTAACGCTCTGTCTGTCCAGACCCTGCTCAACGCCGAGGTCATCTCGCGGCAGATCGACAGCAACTGGGTGAGTGGACAGCACACACTTACGCCTCGCTCACTCACGCACACACTCACTCACTCACCCTCACTCACTCACTCACTCACTCACTCACTCACTCACTCACTCACTCACTCACTCACTCACTCACTCACTCACTCACTCACTCACTCACTCACTCACTCACCACTCACCACTCACTCACTCACTCACTCACGCACTCACCACTCACCACTCACTCACTCACTCACCCTCACTCACCAACTAGCACACGAACACTCACTCACTCACTCACTCACTCACTCACTCACTCACTCACTCACTCACTCACTCACTCACTCACTCACTCACTCACTCACTCACTCACTCACTCACTCACTCACTCACTCACTCACTCACTCACCAACTAGCACACGAACACACGCACTCACTCACTCACTCGCTCACTCGCCCATCCACTCTCCCACACCACTCAATCCACCCTCACCACTCTGACCACTTACCCATTTATTCATTCATTCACTCTCTGGCTCCACTCGTTGGAGCAGCTTACACAGTTGGGCCGAGCTGCTCCGGCGGGCCCTCGTGCCGGAACCTGGTGAGTCGAACAAGGCTGTGACCCCGCCCACGGAAATGCCGCGGGAGTGTAACGTGTGACAACATTTCTGCCAATGGTCATTTCATTCTTCGCTTTGCAAAGTCACGATGCACTTCTCTGCACAGTCATTGTTGGATATAATTTGCAAGCAAGCGGCGTACTACTAGTCTTGTGTGAGCTTGTGTGAGCCTCGTGTGAGCTGTCCCCGGCGCATGAGCTGGCATCGTGCGTGACAGGATAAAGTGTGGCCACCCTAGAAATGCAAGACCAAGGTGAAATGGACGAAATATTGTATAATAATAACTTTGTTTTTGTTGCAATCCGTGGCCTTTGATCGGACCATCGACCATTGCAATTCAAAAGCTGACATATGATCGAACAGCTGATTTTACCCACAGCCGCATCTGACCTGACCCTGATCTGACCACAGGCCAAATAGCGGGTCTGCATTGACCTGTCCCCTGACCTAGCCCTTGACCTGATCACCACTCCTGATCTGAATTTGACTCCTGGCAAGATCGCCGAGTTGAATCCTACAACCGGTGGAATTGTCGAGCCCGCCGGCGACCAATTGGCGTGCGAGGTGGACGACGCTAGCAGGCCCAACACTCGGAAGTGTCCTAAAATAAACAAGTTGCTTTTTTACACTTGACCTGACCTGGATATTGTCCAAGCACCTAATATAATTTCCTGAGTCGTAACTCATGATGAGACCTGTGACCTACCTACTGGCATGTACAATGACCCATCCCGCGGCCTTTCCCATGACCGTCACCATGAATTGGCACGCGATCTGGTTCCTGACTTGATCCGTAGCTCTGTTCCTGACAACACTGACACTCGCCTGACGTGATTTATGATTTGACCTGGTTCTGTTGCAGAATGGCTGTCGGGAAACAGACATCAGCGACAAACAGCTGGCGACCCAGGAGGACGTGTGTGAGTCGATGCGACAGCAGTTGCTGGCAGTCGTCGAGTGGGCGAAATGCATCCCGGCGTTCCTGGACCTCACCCTTGAGGACCAGGTGAGGACCGTTTGGTGTGAGCCAGCCTTATTGACCCCACCCCTGTTGGGGACCAGGTGAGGACCGTTTGGTGTGAGCCAGCCTTATTGACCCCACCCCTGTTGGGGACCAGGTGAGGACTGTTTGGTGTGAGCCAGCATTATTGACCTCGCATTGGAGGACCAAGTACTGACCTAACCAAGCTGGCCATCTTCCTCATCACCTCGTCATGACCAACAGATGATTAAGGCTTCCAGTGAGGTTTGATGGTTAAGTTTAACCGTTAATGGTTGGTTAGCACGAGCGGAAGCACGGTGAATAGTTTCTGGAACCACCCGCATACCAAATATATAACATCCTCTGGTCCTATAGGAGCAGCCGGCGTTGGTTTTGGCTTATCCTGCTCGCTGTCTGTGTGCGCGACCGCTACCTCCAGGCCGCTGCATAACTACTAGCAGTTGATGCTCCCTTACCGAAAATAATAAATAAGTCGACTGCTACCTTCAGCATGGGAAGCCTAGAAATCAGCCAACATTGGTAATAAATGCAGATTTCAGACCCCACTCTGAGTGTAGCTGCTATACTTCACTGACATGCAGATTGGACACAAAGAAACACGTGAAGATGGCTCGGGCCGCCACGCCGCTCGCGCGCTTTCCCTTATGCTTTATCTGTTGGGCGGTCAGCTGCGGCGCCTGCCGACCACCGGCCGCGTGGCGCGGTGTGACGCGACACCACCGCGTGTCGGCTGTTTATCACGTGACCCGGCACAGCGGCGAGGCACCAACACGTCCTGCAGTCACGTGATAGTGTCACGCGACCGCGTCAAGTCGGCCGGACGGCGCCGTCGGCGAGCTGGATCTCCAGGCAGCACCTCCGAGTTCGGGGAAGGCAACCGCCCCCGCGAGAGCAGGGACACCAGCCAGCTCCGGGTCACGGTGCGCACCGTGACTGTCCGCGCGTCAGTCACTGATGGCTCTGCCGGTGAAGTAGAGCAAGAGCCAGTGACCGAGACAGGCACCAGTCGCTGGTGTCAATGCCCATGGCAAGTAGCAATGCCAGTGATCGGCGCTAAAGCCCGTGATGCGAGCTAGTGACTGTGGCCGAGGGAGGTATCGGTCACCGATTCTCGCGGTCATCGGCCGGTGTCAGTGCCGGTAACCGGGACGGACTTCAGTGGCCCGGAGACGGGCTCGAAGGCCTCTAACGGCCGCGCAGGATATTTGGTAACTAACAATGAACGGATAACACTTCACATCGACAACATAGTTCTGATACTGGCGCGGCTCGGGCCCCTTACGGGTCGCCTCGAGCCATGTGTCGTAAACCACAGAGATGCATGGTTCGAGAGTCCAATCCGGCGCCGCCTGAACTGCCGATACACTTTGAGCCGTTTCCCGTGAGTGTGTACGTTCGGCTGTGCTCTTTGGATCGGCTACCGTCGGTCAACATACGGCCGACAGCTGACTATCTCCGGTGCGGCGTCCTCGGGTGATTCACGCCCGCCGCCCCACTACCAGGTCCAATGGTCAAGATCGTGACGCCAGCGTTGCTCTCGGAGCATGAACTCAACGTGGATAGATGAATCAACTGGAACATAATCGTATCCGGTCGAGTCGATCGCAAATCTGCGATCGACCTTGCTAGATGCTGAACGGTCTGTAGGCGTTTGTACGGGCCCGTTGGCACCCGTGACGGACATTAGAAGTTTGTTGAGGCCCGCATACATTTGTAAAGACGAGCAGACGTTCACAAAGGCTCGCAGATGTTCGTAAGGGCACGCTGGCGTCTGTAAGCGCCCACATATATTTGCGTGATGATCCGTAGAAGTTTGTAGGAACCTGTAGCTGTTCGTAGGGGCCTATGGACGTTCTTATGGTCCGTACAAATAAGGACCCGTATGCTTCGTAAAGGCACGTATACGTTCATAAGAGCCATAAACGTGCATAAAGGCCCGCGAACGATTGCAAGGGCTCGAATACGTCCTTAGTGGTCCAACAATAGCCAGAAAAGTGTTGTTGGTGGGGGAGTAGCCAGAATTGTCTTAGGGGGAGCAATGTCAGATAATGTCATGATCAGAGACCGCTTTTGGCGCGCGAAGTTCGCTGAAATTTTCTGATTTTGCTTGGGGACAATTTCAACGTTTGTCTTCGGATCTAATTCATTTTTGGCTCATAAGGGGAAGACACCCCCCCCCCGCCGCATCTTGATTGCGTCGTCTAGCTCTTGGCCTTTCTGTATCCACCATGACGATCTCGTAGAGGACTACATATGGCCGTGCCAGGGACCCATGTGTAGAGAGGGCGAGGTCCAAGGAGAGGGCGTCCATTCCCACATTGGCTATACCTCTGGTGTCAGTTTATCAATTAAAAGCCATGCCCCACATATTTAGCGGCTTACAATGCTCCAGTATGAAGTGGCGACTACCATTAAACAATTATATGCGCTAACAATTTATAAATACCTCATTTCTGTTTACTTCCAGTTGTATTCCTCTGGCCTCCTCGTATCTCGCACGCTGACTCATGGGGTGGCTGGGACAATTCGACTGAACAGGCACCACCTGTCAACTGCCAACAAACGTAACGCATTCGCAACGGTCGAACATGTTGCAGGTGCAACGCATGTCCTGCATCTTGTGCGTGGCCAGTAGCTTAATGCAGACAGACAGACAGACAGACAGACAGACAGACAGACAGACAGACAGACAGACAGACAGACAGACAGACAGACAGACACAAACAACACCACAAACAAACCAAACAACAAACAACAACAGAAACAACAGACAACAACAACAGACAACAGACAACAACAGACAACGACAACAACAACAGACAACAACAGACAGACAACACACAGACAGAACAGACAGACAGACAACAACAGACAAACAAACACAGACAAGACAGACAACAGACAGACAGACAGACACAGACAACAGACAGACAACAGACAGACAGACAGACAGACAGACAGACAGACAACAGACAACAGACAACAGACAAGACAACAGACAACAACAACAACAACAACAACAACAGACAGACAGACAGACAGACAGACAGACAGACAGACAGAAAGACAGACAGACAGACAGACAGACAGACAGACAGACAGACAGACAGACAGACAGACAGACAGACAGACAGACAGACAGACAGACAGACAGACAGACAGACAGACAGACAGACAGACAGACAGACAGACAGACAGACAGACAGACAGACAGACAGACAGACAGACAGACAGACAGACAGACAGACAGACAGACAGACAGACAGACAGACAGACAGACAGACAGACAGACAGACAGACAGACAGACAGACAGACAGACAGACAGACAGACAGACGGCCGACAGGGGGCGGACTGGCCAGCGGCGGGGACGGGGCCGGCCGGTGGACTTTGACCTGACGTATGGTGTTGTGCGGCAGATCACGCTGCTGCGTGCCCACGGCTCCGAACATCTGTTGCTGGGCGCCTCCTGGCGGTCGCTGCATCTCAACGGATACGTGCTCCTGGGCAACAAGAGCGTCGTCACGCGCGGCTCGCCAGGTCAGAGGTCGCCGGCGGCCGGTCACGGGTCGGGTGAGCAGGAGCGGATCCAGCAGCCTCACTGAAGGGTGGGGGCACTGAATTTTCGATTTTTGGATGCTCACCAGAATTGAACAGCAAACACTGGCTGGGTATGCTAAAGCGGTATCGATATGTTGTATATTGTACAATTATATTTCTTGAAAATTACGTATTATTGCAATATATCAGCAAAATTCAGCCTCATGGGGGGACACGGCCCCTTTGGCCTCCTTGATTCGGACCCTGCGAGTGTGCAGACTAAGGGCGCGAGAAGGGTGCATGTCCAGAGGAAAGCTACCAACAAGGGAGGAGGGCATGGTGATACCTGATGGAATGCGCCCCGTCGACGTGAGGAGGGAGACAAGTATAGCTTTAAGCGAGATTGGATTTATGCTTGGAGCCTTTTCAAATGTGACACATACATTTCTGGCCATTAACTTAAGATGGTGCATTTAGGATATTTCAGGAACAGTATTAATCCGTCCAGTGTTCGTCTCGACGTTTCAATGTAGAATGGGATTTATGGCACGGGCATCTGCTGTCAGTGGTGAAGCCTCCGTATGATCGATGGAGGTGAGATGCTCAATAATTTAAATATAGCCAAAATCTTTATTTAACCGTACAAACGCCGATACGCCTGATGTTTCAGGATATAATCTATTAGGAGCTCCAACCAATACGCTCTGAAATAGATCTCGAAAGTTTCATCCCTGGCTGCTGTGGTGGTGTCTGACCCATACAGATGATGCTGATGATGCTGAAGACAATGCACCGCTGTTTCTGGAACGGGCGGGTGACGTTACTGGCCTGTCGGCCGATGGTGGGCATTTTGCCCGGTCCTGCTCCTTACAGCTGACGCTGAATCATAGACAGTCAGGAACCTGGGCTGATGTGACGTCATATGTGACGTAATGCAGCGCGTGCGGCTGCGCTTTAGCCGCGCACCGTGCGAGCCGTTCGGAGACGAGTCACGTTTGGGTGTGTTCTGCAGAACTTCGTGGTGGCTTGCTGACTCGGAATGCTTGCCAAACGACGCGAACTATGCATGTCTGAGTCTCTCATGATTGCTCCACAAAAACATTACGAGTCTAAAAACTAGACGCCAATGAAAAACGGAGATAAATAAATAAATAAATATAAACAAAGGTATATCCCATGCAAAAACGGGAGTGAGAATGAGAATTTTCTTCTTGAAACTTTTCACCAATAGGACTTTACATTGCAGTGTTACGGTAAATCAATCATAAGTACTTGTACGGGACAGAAGTGACCGCGAAAGCATGACAGCATACTTGTGCAAACAGAATGGAGTCAGGGTGGAATAACTGGAAGCACAAAGCAGATGAACAGGAAGTGTAATAAACAATTAACACTCATTGGATAAACTAGCCTGCTATTTATTTCCCATTTCTTCAGCATCGTTCTTTTGCTGTCTGCAGTTGACTTGCCCTTCGATGTGGATCATTTAAATTTGGCAGTTGTTTTTACCACAAGTAACTGATCAATGTCGTTCGATTTCCAGTAGTAAAGTAACATTAGAAAAAAAACCTTGCCATTACAAACTAGTTTTGGGCGATGAGAAGGTAAATATTTAGCATCGATGAGTCATTATGAATGACTACGCCCCACAGGTAAAGAAGCATTCTGATTTCCTGACGATGTACCTGGCGATAGCCGTCTGAAACATACATCATCACGTGATTCTATACGCGAATATTGCAATGGAGGTCTTCAAGGCTGTGGATATGTGAAATACGTTACTTTAGTTTTTTTAGCATACCTTCCGGAAATTGGGGTCCTGTAGAACTTTGTGTTTGGCTACTTAATATAGTTACCGTTTTAGTATGTTTGTGTGCCAGATATGAAAGAGCGATTTTCGAGCTAGCCAGACGTAGAAGATACGTCTGGCCAGCTCGAATATTTACGAGGAGAACCGTATGAAAATTGGCGCAATTTTTATCCGACAATTTCCAGTGCCTTTCGGAACCGCATAGTCTTTGAATGCTTCCTTATAGCCAGCGCCTGGCACAGCAAAATATGAACAAATGTTTCATCTTCTTTCTTGATGTCAGCATACCAAGGAACTTAAGCTCCGTTTTCATACAAATACCCTTTGAGAAATCACCGATAAATGATTTGTGTTAAAAAAAAAATATGAGGACATAACTGACTTAAATAAAAGGCAGACAACCGACTAAATAATCGTCTGTAAAGGGCAGCCTATGCTATTGTCCACCAACACCACTATTTGCTGAAACCTTCTTCCACAGCCACACACAGCCTATGCATTCCACATAGTCTCCAGCAGACTGGCTTGTCTGTTTTGTCTGCGCCGAGAGCCGGCGCCGCGCCGTCCTCGCGCCGGTTCTGTCGCTCGCAGCCGCCGCACACGTGACGTCAGTAATCTGACCTGCTCCGCCGATAGGCTATCTGCGACTGTAGGCATCTCGCGGCCGGCCGGCCCCACCGCCCCACCGACCCGCCGCCGTGCCCGCCGTGCCCGCCGTGCACGCTCGGCGGCCAGCCGGCCGTGTAGTGGCCTGGCGCCGCGACACACGTGCCGCCGCAGCCTCTCACCACCATAGGGGGAGGAACGTCTCAAATAGTGGCAGGACCAGGGTCAACAGCAGGGGCGCGTCCAGAGATTTCGTAAAGTACCATGGTTGAGCACTTTTGTGTAGAGAACCCGATGATTTGAATAATGAACGGACAACTTTCAAGAGTCATGCCTAAAGGACCCCTAAGGAGAGGGGACAGGCCCCCATGCGTGCTTATGGCTAATACCAACAGGTGGCATTAAAAATGAACTGCCAATGCAGCATAAGTACTTTCAAATTCACACTTCTCACTGAACGCCAAACTCTACGACTGGTGTATTCCACAATAGGTTTATTTTCCTGGTGCAAAGGAACCATTACCATTACTGTACCAATTACTGTTCAAATACAGTTTCTTCAACTTCGACTGTGTGCATATGTGTGGGGAGTGCAAGGTCATTGCAGCCTCACTAATAAATGTATGGTGTGCCCTAGTTTCCATGAATTAGTACTTTACGTCACTAAGATGTCCCCCTTGTAAATGCTCACCGATGTTCGTGAGGAGAAAGAATAAGCAAGAACGTAGGTTATTTGCTGCTCCATGGCAAAAGAAGTCTCATGATTGATGCTGGAAAGGATGAGAAACAGGAAAGACGGGTGATCGCTGTTTGAAAAAAAAAAATATTTGATCCGGTGTGTGACAGACCAATATTGGCAGGTTGGCAGACTAGGGAAAAGAAAAACGTAATACATAATAATACATTATGTATGGTGTTTACCCTTAGGGCCTAATTCCAACACATGGATGATCAGACGCCTCAATAATCTGCGGTACACGCTGTGCAACTTGGAATATCCGCCACCCGAAAATAAATGCTAGAACTACATCTTGTGGCACCCGACTGAAACAGAATGCAGGCGCTTATTTTGGGGACTTACAATTCAGCACAAAATAGCTGACGGTGACAGTGCACGGCACCACAAAGTCGTAAACGTGTTCAGACTTAACAGCCACAAGAGCCCATCCTGAATTCAATTCGATGATCAGTGCTCTTATTCCCACATTTTCTGGTGGCTAAGAAATCCGGATAACCGCTGAGCTTTGATGCACTTCCTCTCCTTAGTTAAATACGCTCCCAGGTTGGCAACCGAACTAAGGCTGTAGTTACGAGTTATTTCTTGGACCTTTCTTTTTCTTTTTTTACGGATGTGCTTTAGGGCTCCAGTCAATTTTGTCGGGGGCCCGGCACGTTTTTGCGACTTTTTTAGATAGTTTTTTTTTGTGTACCGACGATATCTTTCTTAGGTATCGGCGCGTCTTTGGAGACCCCGAAGTGTTTATTTAGTGTCCGGCTTTGTTCCTTTTCTAGGACATTATATATTTTTAAGTGCCTAGCCTATGTTTTAGACACTCAGGTGGTCCCAAAGCCCCGCTACGCTTCGAAGGCCCAGTTGTGCCTTGTTTTTAGCTCCCGGTGTGTTTATTGACAGCTGCAACGCAAGTTGTAAGGCCCTGTCGCTTTTTACCAGACTCAGTACGGTTTGGAAGGTCCGGCGCATTTCCGTCCTCCAGTTGTGCTCTTAGGGTCTCGCTGTGTTGATTTGAGGTTCCTCGCTCACATTTGTGGGACCCAGCACGATATTCGAGGCTTCAGTATAATTTCCCGGGATCCTGTTGCGACTTTCCGGGCCCAGGCGCGTGGTTCCGGGGGATCCGACGCTAGCTTTCTGGGCTCGGCGCAATTTTGGTGACTTCGTCTGAATTATGTGAAGTCCGAGCCACGATCCGATTTTATCGAGCCCACGACGACATTTTTTTCGTGTCCGTTCACGATTTTCCGAGCTCCGGTACATTTTGCGGTGCCGTATTCGATTTGTTAAGTCATACGGTGGTATGCTTGGGTTAAGGAGCGATTTTCCTGGCTCGAACATTTATTTTTCGGAATCTGTTTATTTTGGAGGGCTCCGCCTTGATCCTTGTCATGTTTCTATGCGATTTCTGGGCCATGCTGTGCTTATTTGTGGCCATCGACGTTAATTTTGTGGAGTCCCCGAAAGGAATTTTTGATGCCCCGACCAGAATGTATGGTACTACCGACATATATTTTTGGTCCCAAGCGCGAAATGTTGGGGCTTGTGCTAGTTCCCGTGGCGTGTTATACTTATCTGTGCCTCAGTGCGATTTTGGCAATCCCGGCGTAAATGTTCGGGATCGGTGCAAGTTTTTCTTCTTCTTTTTTGGTGCCCATTGTATTTATTTATAACCCACAATTCTATGTAGGCCTACGCGAATTTATGGGTCCCCAGAACCATTTGTTGGGACTCCGACGGGATTCTGGCCATAGATTATGGACATCTTACGGAACCACTTCCGTTGAAAGACATAATTTGAATTCAATGTTGGTTGGCAAATTCAATTTTTACAATGCTGTTCCAAACTACTATTATGAATGATGGAAACAAGTATATTGCTATATTGGAAGCTATGCACCCAGACATCCTAATCAAAGGGGGTGGGATATCTGTGTGCTATGCCAAGCCGTGAAAACCCATTGAAATGTGAGAAAAAAAAATTTCGCCGGGAATGCCAAAATCACGCTGAGGCCCAAGTGTGCATGTACATTCTATTCCATACTACAGTCACGCAATGGATGTATCGTAGTAGTTTATATACTTCGATAATCCAAATACATAGAACTATTGAAGTGTATCGCAGCTATGACCAAGGCCGTATATAATACATAGTTCTGTAATATCAAGGCAAGAAAGTTGCACTTGCAAGTTGTATGTCTTACCTTGTTTGTGTTACCTTGCTGCTCTCGGCCTTGATAATTTTCTACACTCGGCGATATAAGGGAAATCGATGTAAAACATGTCAACAGTCAAGGAACCACAGTGAAACTAGTATGAATGCATTTTGGTACTTGCTGGCACAGTGTATGCTTTATAGTCTTTTCATAGCATACTATTTGGTGTGAATATCCATGCATCTGCTGTATTACGTCAACTCTTGAAATAGTTCCGTTGTCGTACAATCATGTCCAAGTGTGCATGGCTGAAGGAATGAGGTGCTGCGATGTGATATGTACAGTTTTTACTTCGTTATGGATTGCAGGGAGCTTTTCATATATTCAAATGTGTGCATGCTGCATTTTAGGAAATCAAAATGTCTCAAAAGTGGAGGGGGGCCAGCTACCATTGTTGACCACCCACTTTGAAAAGTGGGTGGGCCATGGCCCCCTGTCCGCCCTGTTTCTACGCCTATGCTCACCACAGCCGGTCGCACTTTGTGACGTAGCGTTTGCTTAGCTTTAGGGACGCAACAAAGCGCACTATATAAATTTTTCTCTTTTTTTCGTTTTTGAATACTTATTAGTTTTGTATTCTTGCCCATTAGAGTTAAAATCGAAGATTGTGGCCAAAGTAAGCATTTTTGTTGGGGCAAGTTCACTTCAAACAGCATTTTTCGGTCCACTCTCTACCCATTGGAAAAGGAGAATTAAAGTACTTGAAAACTCAAAATTTTAAATTAAAAAAGCGATTTTTGGGTGGCCCAAAATATTATGGTTCTGGTCGATTTCACTTCCCTTTTCTCATTCAAAATAATTATTTTTCCTTTTTCAAATCGCCCTCAAAATGACCCCACCCCACCCCAGCAGGGCCACAAACATGATGTAAGTCGTGAAACTCGAGTGCCCCTAGTGATGTCACTTTTGTGGAAATTTTTCGGGGTGGCGTCTGACCCTGCTCGTCGAGCGCTTTTCGATGACACATAGTTCGTTTTCGTGCGACGCTTGGTTTTCAGATTAGAGGGGGTCCCTATCGACCCCCGGGACGGGGTGTGAGGATCTGACAGGAGAGTGGGGTAAGCGTCAACACCTTATGACTACCCTCTTCCGAAGCGTACCTGGCACAGGCTCTTGCCTCTGGCAGCCCGAGCTGAGTCCGGCACTCCGCTGCCCCTCTGGGTCCGTGATCCCTTGCTGCAGCTTCAATTGCTCGCCACCTGGCCAGGACTCAGTCCGAAACCCTCTCTGGGCCGGCCCTGTCCGGATCCCTCACTTTCTCCAGACTGTTGGGTTAGCTGGACGCTCTGGATCTATCTGGATCTAGCTGGATCTGGACTCTCTGGATCTGGATCTAGCTGAATCTGGCTGGATTTAGCTGGATCTCTTCCCCTTTTCAAAACTGATGGGTGAGTTGAACTCTCTGAATTTCTCCCCTTATCGGGATCGTTTGGTTAACTGGCCACTCTGAATCCCTCCCCTTCTCCAGACCGTCTGGTGAGCTGGACAGTGGACGTGTGCAGAGTGGGGGCTACATTCCGATGACGCAAGCCCGCGAGGAGAGTGGGGATGGATGGCGGGCTATATCACGAGGTCGGCTCCTCCGATATGGACACACGCTGACTGGACTCCACCCAACTGGCTGGGGTGGCCCGAGTCGCTCGGATGCCACCAGGGGACATGTGCTCAATGTCGGGGCCCGCTCGAGCTCATCCTCTCCCCCACCCCGCCGCAGAGCGTTCGGCTTATCGCGTCTGTACACAGGCCGTGTCGCGCTGGGCCCACACAGGGCGTCCTGCTGCCTTGGTGCTGGAAACTGCCCTATCCCCTTCCACGCTGAGGTCAAACGGCCGAACGAGGTCATCCTGGATGTCCTTGTCTGATGGCCATTTCCAACTTGAACCGGCCACAGTGTGAACGGCAATTACTTATTTGTGTCAATAAGCCAAAGGAAAGCCTCTGATCGACCGTGAGGAAGTCATGTCCGAATCTACTGAGCTTAACTATGGGCCCGAAATTTATTGTTCAGGGGATGGTCCTTGGTTTGTTGAACCGCATTTGCTTGGGTGTTCTAGGATCTTCACTAAATATCCATCTCAGCCCTTCAGGTGTGGAGTGAGCAAATCACAGGCGCGGGTGGAGAATAGATGTGTTGCAAGGGGGTGCTAACGATTGAACAGGGTTCCCCAACCCGAATCCACATCGGCTCCATTGGAAGTTTTAAAAACTTCCCAATATTTTACCGATTCATAAAGTACTGAAATGAAGTGGACTCCCAGAGAACGTGGCCTACATAAAATAAATGTAGGGTGATTTTAAGAAGTATTGTTTCCGGAGGAGGGACTATGTCACTGTCAATGGAAGACATGGCATGGACAAGTTTACTTACGAAGTCACAAATGCACCGACAAATGTACGTGATATACGCTATGAATACGTTGTTGGTATTTTGAGTAATTTTCGGCGGTACCTATATCTCTGAGAGATAGATACAGAGAAACTGATTCCAATTATGGTGATATATCTTCCATCCGGGTGGTACTCTCAATTCTCATACTTCTAAGAAATAGTCGATATCATCACATCGACATGAGGAGCATCGGCAAAAATATAGCACTGCTTTACTGAGTGCCGTTTGTACATACCGACGCCATCTGATGGAGAGCCTGTATATGTGAATGAAACTCAGCTTCGATCCGAGTGAGATATCCTGATTAATATGACCTGAGCCATCGGGAACCATAGTTTTGTGCCCCATCGGCAAATAAAATGGCATGGCCGTGAACTGTTCTTGAATCTCCAAGACCAAAAAGGCCCATCTACTAAGCATTTTTGGCATATAGTTAGTTTACCACGAAAAGGCCATCGTATAAACATCGTACGATAAAGAAAGGCAAAGAAAGAAGAAAAAAGGAAGAAAAGTCAAACCTGGTCTTTTGATTAAAATTGGAAGCTCCACCTTCAAAACCCCCAATACATTGTCTTTGCTGTGGATGTTTCATTAGAACGGTCCAGCACATGTCAGACTGCCACCCCAACGGTCCATCACAAGACAGACTGCCACCCCGACTGTCCAGCACATGTCAGACTGACACCCCAACGGTCCATCACAAGACAGACTGCCACCCCGACTGTCCAGCACATGTCAGACTGCCACCCCAACGGTCCATCACAAGACAGACTGCCACCCCGACTTTCCAGCACATGTCAGACTGCCAACCCAACGGTCCATCACAAGACAGACTGCCACCCCGACTTTCCAGCACATGTCAGACTGACACTCCAACGGTCCATCACAAGACAGACTGCCACCCCAACTGTCCATTACATGTCAGTCTGACACACCATTGTTCGACCTCCATTTGGTGCTGTCCTGCGTCCATTCATGATTCAGCGTGCACCAAATCGCTCCAGTTGGCCCCATGTCATGCCATGGACATGGACATGCTAGTTAGTTATTAGGGCTTTAGGGCGCATCGACTACATTGGTCATGCAGCGCCCATGACATGGGCATGCAAATGGGAGGGGGATGAGGGTGGGGTGAAGCGCTCTCGTTCCCAATTTTGGGCAAGTTTAATATTCACCCTGTGGGAGTTCAAAAGAATCTATTTCGAATGGCTCTTGCCTCCCTCCCCCAACACACTTTCAGAACGTTCCTACGCCGCTGATCAGTGTGGCACCGCTAGGGTAGCCAGAACAACTGATCAGTGTGGCACCGCTAGGGTAGCCAGAACAACTGATCAGTGTGGCACCGCTAGGGTAGCCAGAACAACTGATCAGTATGGTACCGCTAGGGTAGCCAAAACAACTGATCAGTGTGGCACCGCTAGGGTAGCCAGAACAACTGATCAGTGTGGCACCGCTAGGGTAGCCAGAACAACTGATCAGTGTGGCACCGCTAGGGTAGCCAGAACAACTGATCAGTGTGGCACCGCTAGGGTAGCCAGAACAACTGATCAGTGTAGTACCGCTAGGGTAGCCAGAACAACTGATCAGTGTGGCACCGCTAGGGTAGCCAGAACAACTGATCAGTGTGGTACCGCTAGGGTAGCCAGAACAACTGATCAGTGTGGTACCGCTAGGGTAGCCAGAACAACTGAACAACTGATCAGTGTGGTACCGCTAGGGTAGCCAGAACAACTGATCAGTGTGGCACCGCTAGGGTAGCCAGAACAACTGATCAGTGTGGTACCGCTAGGGTAGCCAGAACAACTGATCAGTGTGGCACCGCTAGGGTAGCCAGAACAACTGATCAGTGTGGTACCGCTAGGGTAGCCAGAACAACTGATCAGTGTGGCACCGCTAGGGTAGCCAGAACAACTGATCAGTGTGGTACCGCTAGGATAGCCAGAACAACTGATCAGTGTGGGACCGCTAGGGTAGCCAGAACAACTGATAAGTGTAGTACCGCTAGGGTAGCCAGAACAACTGATCAGTGTGGTACCGCTAGGGTACCTAGGGTAGCCAGAACAACTGATCAGTGTGGTACCGCTAGGGTAGCCAGAACAACTGATCAGTGTGGCACCGCTAGGGTAGCCAGAACAACTGATCAGTGTGGCACCGCTAGGGTAGCCAGAACAACTGATCAGTGTGGTACCGCTAGGGTAGCCAGAACAACTGATCAGTGTGGTACCGCTAGGGTAGCCAGAACAACTGATCAGTGTGGCACCGCTAGGGTAGCCAGAACAACTGACAGTGTGGCACCGCTAGGGTAGCCAGAACAACTGATCAGTGTGGCACCACGAGGATAGACGCATGTGTCTGACCACTGGAGGGACATGTCTCCCCAATTTCTGCAAAGTGGCGATTTGTCCCCCTCAATTTCTTTCGTCCTCCCCAAACCTCAGATGCCTGGGTATGATCACCGCATAAATATATATGCAAGCAAATCACCAAAAATACTAGAAGCCGATCTAGCCAATCAACGGGCTCCACAGGCTACTTGTCACAAAATCTCCAAGTGGTAAATCAGCAAATGTTATAAATCTCTCCTTCCAGGCCATCCTTGAATAACATAAACCTTGGCCATCTTGTGCTTTCGCTTGGGTGGAAAATTGTGCTTTGTGAGGAAGCAAATTTGCATTGTGCCAAGGCTTCATACGTCTTGGGTTCCGTTCCCCTGTGCATGTATCGATATTTCTTAAACAAACGTGACTATGGGTGTCCTTCGTTATCTTCAAGACCATGGAGGGGAGTCATGAGCAGCCTTAAGCACGTACGCAGAGTTAACGACATATTCATATTCGTATTCAGTGACGAGTTCGCTAGAGACGTATTTGTATTGGCATTGGCATTCAGCGACGGGATTATGCTCGTTATAATCTGCTGCTTGTACTGAGCACGCTAGAAGTAACTTGCATTAGTCTAACGTGGCCACTTCAACCTGATTTCTTCGTTCGCCTCGCATTTTTGTTTTATTTTTGGTTTTGCTCAAACCTACCCAGATCCACTATGAAATGATAGCCCATGGTGAATCCCTGAGTAAGATTTTTAAACCGTGGATATATCGAGGTCAAACCTCAAATTCAAAGGCTAGTTTAAATTTTTCCAAGTCGTCGCGATTCGACACTATGGGTTTAATGTGCACCAAGCGCCTCTGGCTGAAGAATTGGAGCGGGTACATTGGAGTCTTTTCAGAGAGGCGCCTTTTCAGATGGGCCTTTTCCAGGTCGGGGGATGGGCGCTACATGACCAGTGTAGTCGATGCGCCCTAAAGCCCTAATAACTAACTAACTAACCAGGTCGGAGGGATGCCACCTTCCATGTGGGAGGCACATGCCCGGGTGACACACCCTTTATCCGCCCTGGTTGTCATTGTATCGAAATGTGTCCCCATAAAACCGAAAAACATGGGAGAGATTTTTGTATGTTCATATTTACTGCAATGAAACCATTACGCAATATTTTTTGTTTTTCCTGCTACAAGTGGGCAACGCTTAACGTACTCATAGCAATGCTCTATGGTGATTGTGAAATCGGGCCCAGCACATAAGAACAACGCGGAATGTTAATAGGTAGTGATAAGTAGTGAGACTTGCTGATTTTGGCGGATTTTTTTTGTCCCCAAAATACCATGTTTAGCAATGGTAAATCTGAAAACCGAACATTGAAAATGGAGTGGCTTAAATTCATTTTTTTCAGGGGAGGGAGGGGTCTACCCCTCTATCCTGTCCAAATTTACCGCGTCCCTGGTTTGTTCCTCCCCCACCCCAATTTCGAAACCGTAGCTACACCCATAGGTAAACAGATCCACTGATCAGTGTGGCACCACGAGGACGGACAAACCCACCGATCAGTGTGGCACCACGAGGACAGACGGACCTACTGATCAGTGTGGCTCCGAGAGGATAGACGAACCCACTGATCAGTGTGACACCGCGAGGACAGACAGACACACCGATCAGTGTGGCACCACGAGGACAGACTCACTGATCAGTGTGGCACCGCGAGGATAGACAAGCCCACTGATCAGTGTGGCACCGTGAGGACAGACGAACCCACTGATCAGTGTGGCACCACAAAGACAGACTGACCGGACCCCTGATCAGTGCGGCACCGCGAAGACAGACAGATCCACTGATCAGTGTGACACCACGAGGACGGACAAACCCACTGATCAGTGTGGCATCACGAGGACAGACGGACCCCCTGATCAGTGTGGCACTACGAGGACAGACAAGACCACTGATCAGCGTGGCACCACGAGAACAGACAAACCCACTGATCAGTGTGGCACCGCGGGGACAGATGGACCGTCGACCCGCGTCACACTTCATTTCGTATTGCATCTTGAGTGATGTGCGGCGATGACCTTTGGAGGGGCAAGGTCCGACCGCTAGCCACCACAGCAGGTCAAAGGTTCTGGCCGTGTTTTGGTTCGAAGTGCCAAGGTTGCCCGGAAGCCTCTCCGGACGACTCTCTTGGGGAGGGGAAGGCTGATTGTCGGAAACGCTGCCAACGTAGGCTGAGTGCATAGCCATAGGCGTCGCAATATATTCAGAGGAAGGACGAAATTGTTGTTGGATCGACGTTTTCGCGCAACATCATGGGCGTAATGTCGAGATTCGCCGACGTTTAGTGTGTACTGGTTGGAAAGGGACGGAATTCCAGCTTTGTATCCTTTTTTGGGGGTTGGGACACACCCTTCAAAGGAAGCATGTCCGAAATATTTTCATCTTTTAGCATGGGATATAATGAAGTGGGCCTCATAAACCGATTTCGGACGTCCAATTTCCGCCATGCATTTCCCTCCAATGGTTTTGGTGAAGTTCTGGCCATGGGTGTGGGGGGGGGGAGGGGCAGGCCGGACGCGTCTCACCGAGCCTCGTCGTTGTGACGTCTATGTCTGCGGGTAATGATGGCCGCTGTGTATATCGTTTGTTCACAGCGCGACATGAACTGGACAACGAGGCCGACTTGAAATGCACGAATGCCCGGATGATGGCTGGAGCTTGCGCTTTGCCAGCAGCATGCTAGAAATAAGATGCGACTTGTATTGTCATGACTATCGACCTAGCACAGAAGCCGCGCCGTATTCGCGACAATGGCGCCAAGAAGTGCGACGATCGAACACAATGGGGAGTTCGTCGCGCGGCTTAGCGGACATGTCGGTATAGGTAGAGAAAAGTGGACCGAAACAAATTATTGGTTTCTTTGATATGCTGTCATGTACTACGCATTTCCTACTCCCCACATCAGTGACTCATCACATCGACTTTCGTTTCATCACATCGATAACACGGTATTATCCTTGGAGGATTTTTAAGCTTCGTTTGGACTACCTATTTTCATGGGAAATCGCATTTAAGCTATTTAGCCAATGTGATTACAGCAGAGATCCAAGGGGTAGGGAGCAATGGGCGACCCCCTAACACTCCAAAAGTCGCCCCCCATGGAGGCGATCGACCTTCCGAGAATGTCTAGTGAACACCATCCCGCTCAGGAAAATTTATATCAGGCCGCCAATCCGAGTAGAAAAGGCACGAGGCACTAGTACACCCCACCTTCGCTCAACACATTTCGTAGTTGAAGGAGCTCCTCCGGGTGGAAAGGCTCCCTTCAAAGCCGTCAACCAACGAAAGGAAAGGCTCCCCTCCAACTTGCCCCGCCGTCAACGAAATCCTAGATCCGACAGTGGACCACCACCACGGAGTTTGGAACGTTGACATACTACCCGAGTACGCGCCGGCAGAAGGCCGCTGACTGGCCGGCAGATGGCAGTCGTTGTCGATGTGGAGCCGCGTACATCGAAGGTCGTCGCGCCGCCTCCGCAGCACTGTTCCATGGTAGTCTGAGCCTATGTCCCGTGGCAGCTGACCACGGCGTGTTTACGTAACAGCCATCTGGCGGTGGTGGACTGTACTCGGCTTCAGCACAGCAGCCGAATGTCACAACGACCTCGCACGACCTTCAGTTATCTCATGCGGTGCTGTAAGTCGATGCGCCCCTAAGCCCAAATAACCAAGCATGCTATGCTGCACACCGAATTAATATAGCATTACGAATAAGATAGCGGGTGGTATATTTGTGAGTGTTTGACTAGTAAGTTTTTTGGGAACGTTCCAAACTGTACGATGGTGCCGTCGTCACGCAGGCTTCTGAGCAGCTGAAGTAACGCGCACGAAACCAGGGAGGGGTAACCTAGCGACCCTGGCCCTGAGCCAGGGAGGTTGGCCTGACGCCTCTGGTCTTGAGCCAGGGAGGGTGGCCTGACGTTGATAAGCACGAACCAGGGAGGGTGGATGGCCTGACCTCACTTGGCCAGACAGGCGGGAACGGTGGCGGGGAGGGGGGGCCTTACTTCGCTGCCCCTGGGCAAGGGTGGGTGGCTCAACGTCTCTGATCCTGAGTCAGGGAGTGACCTGACGCCTCTGATCCTGAGCCAGGGAGTGACCTGATCCTAGGTCAGGGAGGGTGGCTTAACGCCTCTGATCCTGAGCCAGGCAAAGTGGCCTGATGCCTCTGATCCTGAGCCAGGGACAGTGACCTGATCCTGAGCCAGGGAGAGTGGCCTGGCTCCGCTGGGTCCAGGCCAGTGGGTATGACCTGATTCCGCTGGGTCCAGGCCAGTGGGTATGACCTGATTCCGCTGGGCCCCGACCAGTGAGTATGACCTGACGCCGCTGAGCCCCGGCCAGTGGGTATGACCTGACTCTGCTGGGTCCAGGCCAGTGAGTATGACCTGACGCCGCTGGCGGCGGCTCTGCAGGCTCGGACGCGCGCCCGTGTCGGCACGATATCGGGGCCGATACGGCCGACCGGGTGCTGCCGTTATCTGTTTACAGAGCCCGGCACGCAGCGTTGTCTCGGGAGTCTGCGCTGAGTTGGTATGGCGCGTCACGAGATGGTAGCGCAGCTTTGTCTCGGGAGTCTGCACCGAGTTGGTATGGCGCGTCACAAGATGGTGGTGCAGCGTTGTATCGGGAGTCTGCGCCGGGTTGGTATGGTGCGTCACGAGATGGTGGCGCAGTCTCGGGAGTCTGTGCCGAGTTGGTATGGCGCGTCACGAGATGGTGACGCAGTCTCGGGAGTCTGTGCCGAGTTGGTATGGCGCGTCACGAGATGGTGTCGCAGTCTCGGGAGTCTGTGCCGAGTTGGTACGGCGCGTCACGAGATGGTGTCGCAGTCTCGGGAGTCTGTGCCGAGTTGGTATGGCGCGTCACGAGATGGTGGCGCAGTTTCGGAGTCTGTGCCGAGTTGGTATGGCGCGTCACGAGATGGTGTCGCAGTCTCGGGAGTCTGTGCCGAGTTGGTATGGCGCGTCACGAGATGGTGTCGCAGTCTCGGGAGTCTGTGCCGAGTTGGTATGGCGCGTCACGAGATGGTGGCGCAGTCTCGGGAGTCTGTGCCGAGTTGGTATGGCGCGTCACGAGATGGTGTCGCAGTCTCGGGGAGTCTGTGCCGAGTTGGTATGGCGCGTCACGAGATGGTGGCGCAGTCTCGGGAGTCTGTGCCGAGTTGGTATGGCGCGTCACGAGATGGTGGCGACACCCAGCGGCGTATCTCCGCCCGCGTGGTGCCCTGACGCGAAGCAAAGGATCGAATCCAGCATAGGAGCGTAGCCAGGATTTTGTTAAATGGCGCCAGACAAAGAAAAAATGTCACACATCGTATTTTCGTATTTAATCAAGTGCATTTTGGTTGCTAAAGAGCGAGAAGAAAAAGCTCCGAGCCCCCTGGACTGCTCCTCTGCTCTAGTACAACTTTTGACGTCCAATACAAGCATGCGCGCTCCAACAATACGCTTTCATCACATTGTATGGCGTCGAAATCACCAACAGGTAATTGCCCAGTTACAGGTGAAGTCAGATTCACAAAATCACTCATTCACTCTCATTCACGTTCACTCACACACCTTGGCACACGAGGAGCGTACGCTTGAACATGTCCTGGAATTACGGCACATACAATGAAGAAAGGTAAAATCGTCGTAAGGAAACATACTTCAATCTGATCAAATCACAACGTTTACCTCGATTTACGTTGCATACACCTGCCTGCCTCTTGACCGTACACATTCAGTCCTGGAATCTCTCTTTCGTAGAGTGGATAGTGACGGGGAAGACGTCAAGCCCTTCATGAGGTAGGAACAATGTAGCAAGTATAGTGAACTGTGAGTGAGGTATTATATTCGCAGATCAAAACTGCATCTGATAGACATATTTTATGCCACAGACGCCAGGAGTCGAGTTTCGTGGAAGAAGCACGTTTCTACAGTTGCTAAGTTTTATGGAACACAATTCAGGAAGTTACTACACGCTGTGTACATTGTACATGTGTGCAATGCACAGATGGGCGACTGAATTAATCGATAGTCGGCACACTCGTCACAAGTCCGCTGTACCTTTTTACGAGGAGTCGAATATAAGCGCCTCTGGATACAGGAACATCTCGCCGATACGGGACGTGAAGGGGAGCCGAATTAGTGGTGGTTGCTGTTGATGGCACACATAATCAAACACACTGCAAGAGCACTCAGGAGTCCCCTTGAAGACAACGAAGCTTGCGCACGAATGTCTGTCTGGACACATCGTGCTCTTAGAGGTTGGATCCCATAGAGCTTCAATGGGCGCAAAGTGACCCTTGATGTCGACGCGCCCCTAAACTGCAATCCACCACCATAGAGCTTCAGTAGGTCCTCAAGTTATCGGAAGGGAGAGCCCGAACCGAGATGGGCGCCATCAACTCGATAAATCTGTGATGGACTTCCTCTGAGAAAGTGTTGGGTTTCCTGAGACAGAGGTGGGTTATATCCCCGCCGCCACGAGTCGCAGAACAACACTCGGAACCGCTCCAGCACGATCACCATATGGTGCCGAAATCGGCCAACCAAATTGACCAAAAGGGCTTAGCTATTTTCGGCCATCATGTATGGCGCATTCGGGTTTCAGGTTTGTTCGTAATATTCAATATAGTAAGTTCGCCTTTCGATGCCAGTGCATCCAGTTTCACGAAAATTAATTCGAGTTGGACACTGATTCTTCCAGAATTCGCCGTACTACGTCCACAGTTTGGCTGTATAACACCATGTTCGGAGCACTTACCTGGAATTTTACATCACCTTGCTTATTGAATCAACGATATGTCTTTATTGATTAGATAGTTCCCCTTTCGCCGCAACTTGCTTGCAGAGCAAGCCATCACTTGTCAGCGTCACGTGGGAATGTAGATGCAGTGCATATAATTGGGTCACTGCTGCAAGTGCAAGTTAATCTGCTTCATTTCCAAACTAACTGGTATAAAGAGGTCATGGGAGGGCTCGTGTGACCAATCGTTCGATTTCCATGCTCCGAGGAAACTCAGTTATGCAGAGGTAGTCATTAATAGTCATTTCATAGGGAGGGAGGTACGCAGCAGTGAGGGAGTGATGTGCGATGAAGTGTGTGAGTGAGGGGGTGATGAAGTGAGGAAGTGGGCAGAGACGTAACCATGGAGTGGCCAGGATCCCGACCCTCCCCTTTTGTAACCCAAAATACACTAGTTCGAACAGGAAATTTATTTTAAAAAGTTACCACGCAAAACCGAATATTTTCGGGGGCGAAGCGCGCCCACAGCGTTGTCTATTCCGTGAAATTGTTGGGTGGTGCCTCCATTACGAAAATCCTAGCTGCGCCACTGGCAGTGAGGGAAGGAGAAAGGAAGAGGACAAGAGGAAGATGAAGATCAAGAAAGCGGACACAATCATGCATTTGACCGTATCACGGTCGGTGTCCAAGCCAGGAAGTTTTCTTCTTGCAAGCCGACTGGAGTGTTGGTGACGTAGCCTACAGTAACATTTCCGATCCACTGACGTCATACTGCGCAGGTGCAAATGATAGAGCGTGATTACTTGGCTACCTGAATAGTTCTCATAGAATACCTATACTTTGGATGCTACCGCTGCGTGCTTCTCGAAGCTGTCTCCAAGTGGTGCTGAGTGGGCGGCGCCGTTAGCCGTGAATGTGCATAAAGTGTGTCGTGAACCAACCAATAAACAATAAACAAACAAACAAGTGGTGCTGAGGCGGCGCTTCTCGCGCTGTGGTTAGCTACAATACACACGATTTGTTATTTATGCTGTAATTTCTCTCCGTAGATGTTGCTATGAATAAGATTGGTGGCCGTCTCATGGACGAAGTCATCAAGCCTATGCGCGATATGCAGGTGGACGAGACTGAGTACGCCGCGCTGAAAGCCATCGTGTTCTTCGACCCTGGAACTCTATGTAAGTGTCACTGGCATCAGTAGAACTCTTCCATACCCAAGGGCGTGGGAACCGCTGAGAAGGGTGGGGGCAGTGTGAGCAGCCCCCCAAACTTTGGATGATTTTAGCATTAATCCTACTGGGTTAATAATGGGTGTGAGTGTTGCATGGAAAGAATCGACTTCAAATGGCTCATCACCCCCACCCACCCCGCCCGCATTGAGGCAGTTGCCGTTCTGCTGCCTATATCAGACTACGTGCTTCAGGATGGCTCTCCGCCGTCCACATTGAGGCGGTTGCCGTGCTACTTCCCATACCAGACTGTACTTCAGGGCGACGCTCTGTTGTCTCTTTACCCTACAATCACTTTCGCCGACTAACTGGGAACAGTTCGCACCCTCTCGGGTCTGCCGCAACCGATCGCCCGCCCACTGTATCAGGAGCCACCTGGTAGACTTTAAAGCGTCAGCGATATATCATCTCACTCGCAGTGCTTGTGTATACACGGGCGTTGCGATGGGTGTGATAGTCAGCGGTGCTCCACACCGTCTGACGACGGTCCGAGACGATGATCATCTACTATTATTTCGGGCGGTCCAAAAACAGCACATACCTGCACACGAATGTTCCTGTTCCCTCGTGATGATTTTCCGTCGGCGACTCGACGTGTGCCCGATCTCCTCTTGGGCAGCAATGTATCATCACCATGGCAACACGGTAGCTCCGGGGGCGCGCAGCCCGGTGGTCGGGCGTAATTGCACCAGTCGGAACTTTGGGCGCAGACCTCATCCGACCGGGGCCGGTCTGCCGTCTGCTGGCCGAGCATCCCACCGCGGTCCCGGGGCCCGACCCGAGCTGACATCATCATCATAACGTCTATTGCAATCATCTTACACTTCTGTTGGCATTCTCCCCTAACTTCTAGTGCTCCAGAACTTCTACCCACCTAGTGCTTCTGCACCACTTAAGTGGTGCAGAAGCACTAGGTTCTTAAATCATGGCACCTATCTGAAGTTGTGGATTGACACGGTAGCAAAATTAAAACATTAGGACTCTTCTCAATCTGATATATTCCGATATATCCCCACCCTGACCTGATGACCTGACCCGACCTGGCCGGCAGCGTCCAGCCGTGGCGCGGCGGGCGATATGAACCGCGTTGAGCAGTGTCGCTACACGATCCAGCTCAACCTGGAGGACTACATCACCGACCGCCAGTACAGCCAGCGCGGCCGCTTCGGCGCCATCCTGCTCATCCTGCCCAGGTGGGAGACGATGGCCGCACCGGCACAGCTGGCTTTTGTTGTTTTGTTTTACATGCGGTTGGCGAGCGCGGACATCCGTGGTGCTCGCCACTCTGCTGGCTCACTGTACCAGTGCTCGCCACTCTGCTGGCTCACTGTACCGGTGTCCACACCGAATGTCGACTAGCGGTTAAGCTAAGATTCAAGCTGGTTATGTGCTTCGCCACCTCTGGCAGAGCATTTAGTTCGACGCACCAACCAAAATGGTATATACAAAATATACTGAACAGAACATTTTAGCCACTGGCCGAACATTTTATGACCCACGCATATTCTAGAACTTGATCTAAAGGTAGCGTATCATAGTGTATTAGTAATAAGCTCCGTACATGATGAGAAAGTATGTCATCGAGCGAGTACGGGTATTCAGTAACTCGTTCAGCAGAAAAATGGTACCAGCCCGATGATAGGCCTAGCGCGAATAGAGCGATCTATGTGCATAATATATATATATATATATATACGTGTTTGTGTGCGCTTTAGTTAGTGAGTTAGCTATTTGGGTTTCGGGGCGCCCCTATAAAAATTGTGATCATTTAACACCCGGTGTGTGTATGTGTGTGGGTGTGCATGTACGGGCGTCGCGGAGTAAGTTTTTTAAAAGACCTATTTAGAATGTAGATTCGGGTGTTCGAGCGAAATCTACGTCTTATTTGTCGAGTGAGATGCGAATTTTAAGACGTACATCATCTTGGTGCGCTTCGGCACGAGGTGGCGATTGCATCAAGTGCAAGGACATATACATTATATTGTGACACTAGTTTGAGCTAAATATATCTTGGCATCATGTACTTGTGCATGTACATCATGTACATGTACAGTTTGAGTTAGATATCTTATACTAGTGTGACAAAGATATATTTTTTGCATAATGTACGGCATGTTTCAGTTTGCAGTCGATCGCGCGCGAGATGGTGGAGCAGGTCCAGCTGCTGTCCATGTTCGGGTCCACGAAGGTGGACAACCTTCTGGTGGAGATGCTGCTGGTCGGTGAGTACAGTTGACTACCGTGAGACTACGACGAGATGCAAGCGACAGGAAAAGTGGTGGGGAACAACCTTCTGGGGACCCAATCTTCCCGGAAGGGTGGCACTGGTAAAACGTCAAGAAATAGCGTGCACTCGAGTGCCCTGTCTTTTTCACTCAAAGGGGCCCCTTTCGCTGGAAATTACCAGGGTGGGGTATACACTTAAGCATCCTGAAGGGGTGCCTCTTCCAGTCAGAGGGGCGCCTCTATGGCTTCACCGAAAAGTGGGGGACTAGTCCCCTCGTGCTCCTGCGACTTCCGTCCATATAAGAGCGTCTACGTCTGCATCCGTGCATATAAGAGCGAATGGACATTGAAAGCAGATGAAGTTATTGCGCTCGTCGTGACAGAAGCTGGACGAGCTTCATGTGTCAAGCTTGGGTTGGTTTTCGTCATAGCATTTGTATTCACAGATAATAGCAGAAAAAAAAACTGAACTCCATCCCCGCGAAGCCAAGCCTATAGTATCTGGCATATGTATTACCAAGCCTTGGGTATCTACCGAACCACACTTGAGGTTGAAGCAACGGAAGCATTGCTACGATTGCCTTTGTGCTCGGTAGCGTGGTTGTCTGCTATATTTGATGACACAGGAATGCATTTTCCACCTCTGTTTGCGTATGTTGCGCTCTGATGCCATCAGCTTCTGTCAAGTACACATTTGTCATGGTCAAGTATACAATTATTTACCCTTCTCTGTACGGAGTAGATCAAGAAGAGCTCCACATCGATCCCTCGATTAGAGGTGAACAATTTGCTTACCCGTGTTCTTAGGTCATGGATGGAGATCCCGGGTGGGCCGGGATCCAGACCTCCATGTGCACTATCCTGCTACTGTTAAGTTGTCATTTTTTTATATTTACTTTGAAAGCAGTTCTGAGAATAAGCACTTTGAGCCTGCGTGGCTTGGTGAATGATATCGCGCCCCGGCGTCGATGGCCGTGAGTGCCTCCCATGCGCTGATCCACAGGTTTTGATTGTTGAAAATCATTGGGGGAGGGGTAAATACATGAAGGCAAAGGGCAGGCCCAAATGGATTGAGGGAGCACACTCCATAGGATCCCATGTTAAAAGTTTAGATTATTGGAGGGGGTGCAAAGCCAACATTGAGGGACACTTGTCCCCTCAAAAGTATAGTACGCAACATCCATGCGCTGATCACAGATGAGGAACCTTCACCTCATTCATCCATTGCTACACGTACGGAAGTTGAAAAAGAGCCAAAAGGGGCTCAGTGGTGTTTCGATGTCATTCTTTCTAGCCCACATCTAGGACATTTCCTAAGCCATAAGCTCCATGCTTCGTCAGTTTGGCATCAATGCTATGGCGATGGTGTAACAATCAATTTCTAAATGGGTTTTGCGCCCCATCCAACACCTTTTTAGCCGTTTCTACGCCCCCTCCCCTTCTACGCTAAGTGACACCTTCCATACAGTGACGCATTCTCTGCCTTCTACGCTCAGTGACGTTGGTGGAGAAGGGGAGGCGTAGAAACGTGTGCTGGATGGGGTGCAAAACCCCTTTTGAAATTGATTGTTACGTCATCGCCATAGCATTTATGTCAAACCTTCACGAAGTATGGAGGGAGCATGGCCCCCTGCTCCTACACCAATGAGGGGATGAGCTACTCAAGCCCTCCGAATTGAATAGGAAACCCACCCATGACTGTACAGTGTACATGCATGTGTAGGATCTATAGGAACCGTACCGCCGATTCAAGAGTTTGGGAGAACACAAGGATCGGCATGCTCATTTGGTTTTGAGTTTAACCCAGGTAATTTTGATGAACCGGGGATTACTTCGGACCATATATCGCATTTCGTAACATGGACGTCGCCACGGATTTCGGGTAGGCAGAGAAGGGAGTTCTCGTCGATTTTGTTTCCGTGCAGTGTCATGGGCAAGGCTAAATTTCACCAAGATACGACGATGGGTGAAGGTATCCCCTCGTGGCGAGACAATGCTTCTAAGTACTATTACTTCTTGGCGACAAGAACACCAGTACAGATTACTTGCAAATAACGTTATGGGCGCAAAATAAAATCGTTGCCCACGCGCCCCAAAATTTCGATGCATCATGGTCATTCTGATTAAAGTCAGTCATTCACGAATAAAATGTCATGAAGCAGAATGCGCTTCCGGCGCGCGCCTATCTTTGGTTTTGAGCAGTGAAAAGATACACTTCCTGTTAGATCTGGTGTATTTTTGGTTCCTAGGGCGGCGGGTGGGGGATGGGTGGTCCTTCGGCTGTGCCTCTGACTCTGATCATAGTTTTACGAGTTTGGTTAAGATTATATGTCCGTGCGCGGGCACTTTAAGTTTTTTTTCAACCCTCCTCTCAATCCCGATTAACAGGAAACTTATTCCCTGGCAAACATAATTATGTGCATCTTGAACGTACAACCGGAACGAAGAAACTGGCAAATTATCAACTCCACGCTTGATAGCCAAATTTTCGTGACCGATAGTCCACAAGCGTAAATCCCCTCCCCTATCAGGTCGCTTAGCTCATATACAGCAATATAATAACGGGTGATCCGATAAACGTATCGCATGCGTGGCCTGGCCATTCACTGAGAAATTGAGCACGAGTCTTGACATACGCCAAAACAGCATACGTTGAGTATTAAGCCGGACGTAAGGTGACACACCATGGTGAAGCCTTCAAATCACTCCGTCCTGTGTGGTGGATAACGCTCGTGTGCGCCTCCCCGTCCTGAAGGCAACGTGGGGATGCCTTACGGTACCAGCAGCATTGTCTCTGCTTCCAGGTAACGGGCAGTGCCAGCTCAGCAGTGTCTCTGTTTCCAGGCAATCGACATGTCGGGCAGTGCCAGTTCAGCAGTGTCTATTTCCAGGTAACTGAGATGTCGGGCAGTACCAGCTCAGCAGTGTATCTGTTCCCAGGCAACTCCGCAGATGCGCCGTCGGCCGACGGCGGGCCGCCACCGGCCGTTCCGCCGCCGCACCACTCACCTCTCGTGTACCCGCCTCACTCTGCCGGCCTGCTGATGCCACCTCCGCCCAGCTACTCGCTGCCGTACCAGCTGCCCGAGCCGCCGCTGTCCCACCTGGGCTCGGCCGCCGGCCTGTCGCCCGACAGGTCTCCGCACCAGCAGACGGCGCCACCGGCGCCCGAGCGGCACCACCAGGCGGCGCTGCTGCCGGACCGCCACCACCAGGGGGCGCCACCGCCTGCCGGCCGCGCGCTCGACCCGCTGGCGCCGGACCACCCGCACCAGCGTCCGCCGCTGCCGGGCAGGAGTCTGCACCAGCAGGGCGCGCTCGCCACCGACCGCTTCCAGCACGTGATCCAGCGGTGCGACTACGGCGGCTACAAGCGCGCGGCCAACTCGTTCAAAGAGGAGGCTCTGGAAATGGCCGCCGAGTCGCAGCACGCCTACAACAGCTGACGGACGCCGAGCTGCTCGACGCTGGGGTGTCTGAGGTTGTCGGCTCTCAACCGCCTATGACAGATGTCAAACGTCTATGGCAGCTGGCAGACTCTACGGCAGCTGGCAGAACGTCTGCAGCAGCTACCTGTGTCTACTGGCAGACTCGCGACAGATGCAGCGTTATGCCGTACATGACACGCTATATGATACATATTATATTATACCTGCGACGCGCGGAAAATACTCGAGGGGGTGGGAAGTGACTACGTGTGAACTGTACGGTCGCCACAGTGCCGCGTACTGTGTGAAGGGTATGCTTGGAGAGGGTGAGTGTCGTGCACGCCGGACCGTCGCGCATCTGGACGCTTGCAGGTAGTGAGCACCGCTCGACGGCCACCGGGGGTGTCTCGTCCTAGCTCAGCGCGATGACGTGGTTTGCGCGCGATATGGGATGTGCGTTCTGAGTACATGCGGGTGGTGTGGTGCTGCGGTCACGGAGAGGGTGCCGCGGCCATGGTATGACATTGACGTCACCACAATGCTGGGGGGGCACCGGGACGTCTTCGGCGGCGGGCTGTACGGGCGACACGTTCCCGCTGGGAACCGTCGTCCCGCCCGTGCTCCGACGCGTTGTAATGTTGTGTTGTACATAGCTCGGTATTCAATCATTCATAGTCTATTCAATCGTACTGCTTATACAGAGTATCAGATAGAGTATTTCTTCCAATAGTATTATGTCATATTGTTTGTGTCGTTTTTTTTCCTGCATATTTAGCGTGTTACCACTGGTGATGGCGGCCCGTGATGATTCAGCTGGGGTCGGAACACGCTGTCGAAACCCGAACACTTCTGAGGCGCACCTCACCAGTGTGACACGCACTGTTAAGGCTTCTGACCACCTGTGATGACAATTCTGGAGTTCCTCCGACCAATGTGATGAACGATGAGCCAAACGTACTCATTCCGAACTCGTTGGCCTAGGTCAGTCCGAGTTGGGTCGACAGTCCTGGGATGCCACCACATTATTATGCTGCTGAATGTTGAACGTTATTACGAAGGCTGAATATAAGCATGCCAATCGATGCGGTTGTTACCACTTTGCTCCGGATGAGTGGAACAAGTCTTCCGCACGTCGGGACATAGCCCCTCTCACGCACCGCCGGTACCCTACATCGACTAATGCAAAAAGCGATAGGTGGGACTCGTACTCACAAAATTTCGGTTGGGAGATAAACGACCTATCTTAATACAACTTCCACTCCAATAAAGTGTCTTACGAAATGATGGTGGAATTTAACTTGGACTGCGCCCCACATACTATGACGCTTTATCCAGTCTACACCACCACTAAATAGGAAACAAAATGTAGCTCCTACACTTGGGAGACCGGCGAAGTGTGGACTCTAATCCCGGCGTCTCAGCTCGGCATGGGTGGCCGCCTCTCGACGACTCTGTTCGGGAAGCTGACTCGGCGCGGCGAATAGGCCCACGGGTAACGAAAGCTGTCCCAACGCCCTGCGTGAAATCGTTCATGGGGTGGGGATCAGATAATGGCACCAGCGCCACGCTCACCATCGACACCTGCTCACCAAAGGTGACAACAAGACTTCCGCGTCGCTCCTCCCACCATCTCCCAGTGTCGATGTCCGGGCTCCAGGGCGCATCGGCTGTGTTGGCTATTTAGCGCCAATAATATCAATCGTTTACCAGGCGATACACCTCGTAATGTGGGAAATCTGCAGATTAGTAAAATAATTGTAAAGATTGGAACATATGTCACCATATAATATCACCGTTTAACCTGTTCAACAAAGTGCATATATTGTGAAGGATATTTCGGTGAGGTGGTCAAAAAGTCGCCCCGATTGGACAATGAGTCGTCTAGAGTAGTCGCTTGAAACTTCGCTGAGTGACATCGGTTGCATGCGCCCAAAGTGACGCGTATACTCCTCGACATACCCGCAGCAGTAGAGCAGGATATGACGCACAGATAGGCGGGCGTGACATTTCGGGCAGCGTGTCGTCACCGCCACATAGCAGGCAAGTGATTCGCGTGTGCATCCCCTATTCCCATGTGGGAAAACGATACTTTGTCTTGCCTAGTTCTACGGAAGCACGAACTCCATTTCCAGGCGATGCTTAATTACTCTGTTTATTATCAGCAAGTGCTTTCCAGGATGCTTGCCATTATCATGCAGAAGCCTCGAGAATGCGTAAAAGTGGTCCCGGGCACGGAGAAGATGGGATCGCGTGCATAGAGCATGGAATACACGTTTTGCGACAGCATCGTCCTAAGCTGTTCCAGAGATTCCCACGTGGCTTGGTATGAAGGACGAATAAATGAATGAATGAAGGATCTCGCCATGTTTGCGTGCAATGTTCAGGATGCAATGCAGCGTATGTAAAACAGGCAAGGCCGTTCGCAGCAGATGAATGCAGCGGCACTGCCATTTTAAGCCCGCCATGCCACGCCAATGTACGGAATCGCGACGTGCAGCTACAGACTACATGACGGTGTTAGTTCTCTATAGAAGCCGCGCCTACTCCGGTGTAGCTCTAGGTATGAAGATCCGTGGTGGTACTCGACAAACGACAGGGGGCGGTATATTACTAGTATTGTACAGCATACCAGGCATATCAAGATTGATTGGAAAAAATACGGTTTCCAAACGATCATCGCAATATTTCGACCACACACCCTTTTCCACGTACGAACAAAACAACACGTTTTGCAAACACACGTTTTGTACTACTTTATCGTTATGCGTCCGGACGTTTCGTAGGCGATTTCAATATGCAACATAACAATAGTGATATAGAAGTGGCTCAGACAAGGCTGCCCTATCCTAACATATCACCAAAAAGTATGCAACAGCTGCACAAGGAGTGATTGACCACGGGTGCCCACAGTCACACACACGCACCGGTGTTTATCAGGAGGCACTTTGCTTTAAAGGTACACGTGGTGAAGTCACCGAACGACGGAAGGAAGAACGCTGGCGAGGACAATTCGCTATCTGGTGGAAGTCGTGCCATGACCTGCCGTCTCCGTTCGAGCTTACCTAGGACGCAAGAGACACGTGCACCAAAGCTTGTGGAGGGCTTATAGCGTGGGGCGAATGTCCAAACATGACACTCAAGGTTCCATTTGCGCCGCCTTGCGTTTGCGGTAGTTCTCGACGTTCCTGTCGGTGGTGATCTGGGACGTTTCCCGACGGATCCACTGTTCGTGGCGTCGCATGCTCGTCTGTCCGGCAGCGAACAGAGTCCTCTCTAGCTCGTCCAGCGTGGTCGTGAAATCGGACATGTCGTCCGCCGTAAGGTTCATGGAGGCGTCCATGATGGGGCGCAGGCGCGAACGCAACGTCTGTCCGAAGAGAGCGACCCGTGATACTACGCTAGCAGTACAGCAATGTGACTTAGCTTGGTAATCTACCATATGGCACTTCAAGAAGACGTATGAGCCTCTAAGGAGCATCCAAGATCAAAACTTGTTTGAATTGTCGTTGAGGAGACTTTACAGAACCAATGCCAATATTAGGCGCATGTATGATTCATTGACTCTGACCTCCACCCCACCCCCGATCGGAAGATTCCAGTTCCATAGAACAAATTTGACCGATAATTAACGTACCGGGCATGGCCCCCGATATTGCATGGCCATTTTCCAATTGGCCATCTCAGCCGGAGGCGTTAATAGCGAGCACGTGAAGCGACTCGATCCGTTGTGCAAAGACTGGAAAAACTCGTAGGCCAACATTCTACCAACTGAGGTAAGCAATAGGCCAGAGTCACAATGAGGCTAAAGTAGATGTGCTACGCGAGCAATAAAATATGCGATAAAAACCACACCAGCGATGTGGTATAGGGAAAACTACAATAACGGAGCCGACATCCGCAGACAGTACACGGGCTCCATCATAGTTTGACACGTATCGACCAAAATGAAACCAACAATATGCACTCACTTTGCATTGCACATGCTCTAGCTGGAGAATGTGGTTCGGGTGAGGAAACCCGCACTACACGGTGTGCATGCTCTGGCTGGAGTGTGGCACAGGTGAAAAAAAAGGTTTGCGGTGTAGAGGACTGGTTGGCTGGCTGGTCATTTGCGTTTGAAGGCGCATCGACCGCGTTGGATCACTGGGCGCTCATTGTGAGCGGACTGGCGGGTCAGCCAGGAGCACGTACGTCCACCAGTGTGGTGGCGACGGCCGGACCCTCGCCGTGCCGCAGCGGCAGCAGATGACGGCCCGTCTCGTAGTAGTGCGGCCCCCACGTGTGCAGATTTACCACACCAGCGCCGGCGTCCAGCATCATCCTGAAATGTAGCACAGGCTACTGGGCAACACCTCTCCACCGGCCAACAACTCCAAGGGCATAGTGATATCGAGGGAACTAGCCCAGGGGACATGATGCTCTCAAAGGAGATTTAAGTTCCAAAATAGCACACAGGTTGGCACAAAACCTGACGGAAGAGCATGGTGCTGCGCTGTTTCTGATCGAGGTTTCATGAAACATTCATGCAGCATCCATGAATGTTTGCTAACGATGGGGACGACCCAATAGGGATAAGAAGGCTGCCTGGGCTCGGACAGGGGTAGTCTAAAGTCGGAGTCATCTAAACTTGGAGAGCAGCAGTTTCAATTCTGAGGGGCCGCATTAGGTCGGTGAGTTGCTGTTAGAAATAGAATATGTCCCTGCAATTACACACGATTTTTCGCCCATGTTATGTAGGTAGGCTATGAAGTACCCTTCTACGTTCCGTGGTAGCAAAGCACAGAATAGAAAAAGGAATACATCGAGGTTTGAGTGCATCATTTGCCATCACTGCATCACCGGTCTAGTTTTATACAAGGCCATTATGCATAGCTTTTAATCTATGTTACTACAAGCAAGTATTGGCAAGAAATGTGCATTGGATTTATTCGCGCCGGTTAATGTTATGTTTAACATCATATGCATGCCATATGCAATGTTTTATAAACGGGCACATATTTTGTCATATGTAATTAAGCATACTCACAAAATGTTTGACTGAAGTTAAGTTTGATGAAATAATAATGTTGTGTTTTTGTCATGGAAATTACACCTACCTAAATTAGTTTTTACCCCTGCCCATCTAATGTACCGACAAAGACTTGGGGAGGTCAATAAGATGGTTTTTGCCCCATAATTTTGGCAGGGGGGTCAATTGACCCACCAATCTGCTGCCTCTACTTCGAAGAACAAAATTAAGCACGAACACAGAAGGAACTGGTAGAAACACTGTGCTCCTCATAAAACAGTATTGCGAATATTACGAGCATTGCAACACTCGAAGCTGCCAATCTGACAGTGAGCCGGCCTCTACCGATAGTGTGAGGCCGCCACTCACCTGTGGGTCTGGCGGTAGAGTTTGGGCAGGCTGACGCTGACGATTTGTTTGTAGGTGGTGACGTTGAGCAGGTGTGCCAGCCAGATGGGCAGCTCCAGCTTGGAGCCGGCCGCCACGTGCTCGCTCTGGCCTGACGAGTCCAGGAAGCCTGCGGCAGCGCAGAACGCGTGGCTGCACCACTGGCGACCGTCGTACATGCCGCTGGTACCGACACGTCATGTCCATTTACACTCACTTCATTGTGTCGGGGTCGACACCAGAACAGACAATGAACAACATGGTGGCCATCAGACAGAAAACGTATCAGCAATGATGGCACCAAACACACACCACCACCATTACCCACTTATGTAGCAGATGGACATGCACAGCTCAACATTGTTGCATGAACCCAATTGCCCAACCTTAACCATGTCAGGCCTGACAAACAATAATCAAATATGTCAGTATATTTGCTTAAGAACACACTGAGGGCATATGTTGCAGGGAAATAACTCAGTACAAAATATTACTCACCCAATTGTCTGGTGTCTTCCAGGAATTTGCAGGTGACATTAGCATTGGAGGCCAGGATGTCATCAAGAGAAAAGCAGTCTGGTGTGTATGACAGGCACAAGTCCATTGTGGGTTCTGTGGAAAATGCATGATATGATGTACAACATAAAAACAAGCATCCTGACAGCATAGCACAAAAGACTGATTGCATCACAGTTAGAATAGCCAGTGCATTGATTCTTATCAATGCACTGGCAGTTCTTTCCTTACAGTTTTGCAAGAAAGGTTAAGGAACCAAGTTTTGCAACAAACAAAAAGAGTAATGCCCAAAATGAAGAAAAAATGTAAGGTAACCTAAACTAGCATGACTTAACCTTCCATGAAGAATGAAAATTGCTGTATCAAACATAGTAAATTTACCTTAAAACCCCCACCCCCAAGAAAAAGAACACAAGTTCTCTTGAAATTGAAAATTTCCAAGGTATTTTTGTATGGAAAATTGTAAAGTTAAAAACACCAATCTAACCTAGCCTGAGCCTGTTTTTGAAGACTTTTTTTTGGGGTGACAAAAATTTCAAGATAAAAATGTGATTTTTCCTTCCTAAACTAAGTGCCTAATCAAATCCAACCTTGATAACACAAACTATTTTGCTCTTCATTTGCTTCATTTATGTAGTGTGTTGACATACTATTTTATTGGGTTCAAGTTTCCAATTCTATGTCTAATTTTTGTGAACAGGTTGTTCATATAAAAAAGAGACCATGCTATGTTTTTATTGATGACATTTTACATTGCTCTTCACTATATACTAACTCACTCAAAGCCATCTATTTCTGGTATTAATTTGCTTGTCAGCTGAAAAGCATTTGCTATGGGAATGAGTCATCACATCATTTCAATCATATGAATAAACAAATAAATGTGGGATTTAAACATTTTGTTATTGTAGTCAAATATGACTTCAGATAAGTTGATGGCATAATTTGCCTCAGGACAAAAATGATGTTGGGGTGGGATGGGATTAATAGGCCAGGTAGGATGGGTGGACACTGGAGATCACTCATGAAGCCAGGGGGTCCATGTTCTTATTTTGAACACATCTTCCAACTGAATATAGAAAATGACAACTTACCATTAGCATGGTGCCAAACTAGTGGGATCCAGTCCCCCACAACCTACCCAATATCAAGCAATGCTTAGTGAGTTTGAGAAACATCAAATATGCATACTTCATCAACTTGCCCTGCATTCACCATAAGAAATAGTAACATCTAATAAGGGTGTTGCCAGTGTTTTCTTGAGGGAGCCTGGTTTCATGTCATGAAGTTTCAGTATGCAAAGTATGTTGAATATGCCTGGTATAGTTTAGTGCAAATCCCAAAGTTATTGGTTTATCTAGTGTATCTGTGTCCGTGTATAAGCTACAGCAATTAACCCACCTAACACTCTTGTACAGCATATGATGTATGGTGCAACACTTTCATGCCTTTTAAGTATGCAACATTATACTTCATCAACTTGCCCTGCATTCAGCATAAGGAATAGTAATGTCTAAGAAAGGTGCTGCCAGTGTTTTCTTGAGGGAGCCTGGTTTCAAAATATTTAATGTCATTAAGTTTCAGTGTGCAAAATATGTTGAATATGCCTGGTTTAGATAGGTGCAAATCCCAGTTATTGGTTTATCTAGTGTACCTGTGTCTGTGTATAAGTTAAAGCAATGAATCCACTGAACTCTTGTACAGCACATGATGTATGGTGCAACACTTGTATGCCTTGTGGGTATGAAACATTATAAATATGTGGTGTTTATTCACTTCAGTGAATGGCCGACACAGCCATATCATATAATTACGAGCCATACCAACATTCTGATGAGAAAAGGTGCATGACTTCACATCTTCCACCTACAGGAGTAAAATGGCACTGCCCATTCTGAAATGAAAACAGCTGATGATTATGCCTAACTCATTATGATGATGGTTGTCAGTAGCTCAGTTAGGGCTCCAGTTGACCTGATACATATGTCCTGCATGTCAGAAGTGTTTCATGATTTAAGAACCACTTGCACCCTCCTCAGCATTCTGGACAACACATCCCAGTGTAGTGGATTTATCACCCATAGCTTGCCTCTGGTGGCACTGATGCATCTTTTTCTCCTCCCCTGTCCCAATGTTAATCCCATTGTATGAGTGCTGAAAGGTGAGATCCTGATTAAACAAATCTCTTCAAAATGCATACTTCCACCTCTGTAGCTCAGCAACTTCAGGATACAAAATTAGATCTTCTTTTTTTCAAAAGCAGTTTGTGTTAGTTTATGTTAGTCAGGCTTTTTCTCTTTTTATTCTTCACAGCTGGGTTAGGTTTTTATGTTAGTTGGATGTTTTTAATGTGCACAAGTTCAGAAATTTTCTGGTGGAAACGTTTTCTTGCATGGAGGTAGGTACACTATGTGAGGTTATGTTGCATTTTTTCTGGTTTTGAACATCACTGCATGCTACATTACCCAATCGGTATTACCTATTGGAACTCAAGCCGCGATTCTTAGGATTTGTTTTTCAATATGGAGTGCTCTAACGTGAAAATGAGGCCACTCATTTTCTCAGCAAATTACATTTCAAATTACAAATATCGTCCATCGCGTATGATTATTCGTACCTGGTGTGTCACAAACGTGATAAAGGAGAAATTCCACACGTCATACGCTCGATTGAATACTCATCAACATCGAAAATTGTATGTTTCCGGATCAATCCCCAGCACGTCCTCGAAACGCTCGAAACAGCCCCATGCGTATTGCAATGAAGAGGGGAAGTGAGTTTCGTGCCTTGGTTTCGTGGGAATTTTTAAAAACTAAACTTATGGAACCTTCGTAGGCATTCTTACTAAGGTTTACTATGGAGCATATACAGTGGAATATGTAACCATATCATCGAAGGAGTTTCATAGATATTATGATGAAGATGGGAAATGAATTTAGTAGATATTTTATTAAGCTTCTTGAACTTTAGTAGGCTTTGTTACTAAAGTTTCCGATGGAGATTCTCGGTACAGCAGCCAGATCACCAACATCACCGGATATTGGTGATCTGGCTGCTGTACCGAGGATGGACGGCCGCGTGCTGATGTCGGCGGTGTCCCGGATATCCCGGATGGGCGGGCGGTCCCGTGGGGCCCCATGTGGTTCAAGTGGCAGGTCGCCTCGGGCTGGGGGCCTTGGTATCCTTGTGATGTTTAATGCTCAGAGTATCCGTTCCAAATTTGATGAGTTCAAATGTTATGTTGCTGAGGAGGAACCGGATTTTGTTTGCATTACGGAGGCATGGGTCAGTGAAGGATATTTTGGAGATAACTTACAGGACTATGAGATCCAGGGATACAATATGTTTTCGTGCAATAGGGGTCCAGCAATGAAAGGGGGTGGTGTAATGCTCTATGTGAATAGCTTATTCAGTTCTCAAAAAGTAGCAGGTGGGGATAAAAATGTGTCTGTGGAGTCCATTTGGCTTGATGTCACTGTGGGAAAAGGCAACAGCAATACTCTTAGGATAGGAGCTTTCTACCGATCAGGAACCCTGCCACATTCTCAGCAACTGGAGCTTGACAAGGTGATTTGTGAGGAAATCAGTAGAAACTTTAAGAGGAAGTGCCTTATTCTCGGTGACTTTAATCTAAAAGGTTATGAAAATGCTGGTGTTGGCTCCCATCATGCAAAATGTTCAGGAAATGCCTTGAAGAGGACCTGTTCTTACACCAGTTTGTATCGGAACCTACCAGGCATGGTTCATTCTTGGACCTTGTATTCTCGGATTTAAGTGACTTGGTTCAAGACTTGACTGTAGGCGAAACCCTAGGAAAAAGTGACCATAACATAGTTAGATTCAAGGCACATGTAGGGGAAATTATCAAGGATAATTTGGTAAAGGTTCCAAATTTCAACAGAGCAGACTTTAACGGCATGAGAGCGGCTTTAAGTGCCATCAGATGGGAAGAAGAATTCTCCAATTTAAATGCCTGTGAAATGTGGGAAAAGTTCAAATCTTACTTAAAGGAAACTCAGATTAGACATGTCCCCCAAAAGCAAAGACGCAAAGAAGGGTAGGAAAGCCAGCATGGCTTACACCAGACGTGATAAAAGCAATTAGGGCTAAGAAAACTGCACTTAGAGTTTTTAAAGAAGCCTCAAATGCCATTAATATAAAGGCGTATCGAAAAGCTAGAGACACTGTGAAGCAAAAAACCAGAGCAGCAAAGCGAGCAAAGGAACTGGATTTAGCTAGAAACTGTAATGGGGACAGTAAAAAGTTCTTTAGTTTCTACAAGCTGAGTAAAGTTTCTAGCACAATTGGTCCACTGGAAGTAAACGGGACTACATTGGGTGAGGATAGTGAGATGGTTGAGGAGCTGAGCAAGCAGTTCAAATCAGTGTTTACATTGGAAGATATGACCAATCTGCCGACCGTACACCATAGTTCAGTTACATGGGATCTGACAAATGATGTTGATTTCATTGGTAGTGATGTTGTTTACAATCATATCAGGAAAATAAAGCCAAATAAGGCAGCAGGACCTGATGATATTTATGCTAGGGTGTTGCGGGAAACTGAAAAGGAACTGGCATTTCCACTTAGTATAATATTTTGTAGATCAGTTTCACATAATGAAATTCCAACCGATTGGAAAAGGGCAAATGTAGTTCCTATTTTCAAGAAAGGAGAAAGAGGGAAAGTTGAAAACTATAGGCCAATAAGTCTCACATCCCTAGTCTGCAAGGTACTCGAATCAATTATCAAGGATAGAATAGTTAGTTATCTGGAAGGTAGCAGATTGATTCAAGATACTCAACATGGATTTAGAAAAGGACGATCGTGTCTCACAAACCTCTTGGACTTTTTGAACTTCGCCACAGAACAATTTGATCAGGGAAATCAGGTTGATGTAGCATATCTTGACTTTAGTAAGGCCTTTGACAAGGTACCCCATAAACGGTTAATGATACAGCTTCAGTCCCATGGTATTGCAGGTAGCATCTTAAAATGGATAGAGTTGTGGCTTTCAGATAGACAGCAAAGAGTGATGCTAAATGGTACAAAGTCATCATGGCAAAATGTCCTTAGTGGAGTCCCCCAGGGGTCAGTACTAGGGCCATTACTGTTCATTATATTTGTAAATAACATTGAAAGTGGCCTAAGCAGTAAAGTTTTGAAATTTGCAGATGATTTGAAGGTCTTTAGGGCAATAACAGGTCAGGATGAGCATATCTCGCTGCAAAAAGACTTAGACAAACTTGTGAAGTGGTCCGAAGAATGGCAAATGAAATTTAACTTTGATAAGTGCAAAATCATGCATGTAGGTAAGCAGCATATGAAGGCTCCATACTTGATGGGTGGCCAAGTGCTATCAGTGACTCAACAGGAGAAGGATTTAGGTGTTATTCTAAACACAAAATTGGGGGCATCAGAACAGACCAAGGAAGCCAGGAAGAAGGCACTGAGAATGCTCGGGGCAATAAATAGGAATGTATCATACAGAAGTGAGGAAGTGATCAGGAAGCTTTACTGTGCATATGTCAGGCCACATTTGGAATACTGCATCCAAGCTTGGTCTCCTAGCTATGAAAAAGATTGTTGGCTTTTAGAGAGAGTACAAAAGAGGGCTACAAAAATGGTTAATGGCATAAGCAACCTGGCATATGAGGAAAGATTGAAGAAATTGAATATGTTTTCACTTAGATATAGAAGGCTGAGAGGAGATCTCATCGAGGTCTTTAAATTTGTCAATGGTCTGGAGAGGGGATACCTTGGGGAAATGTTTGAATTTAACAGAAATGATGCAATTAGAGGTCATAAATTCAAAATTAAAATTAACCACAGCAGAACAAGGTTAAGGCAAACTTTCTTCACCAACAGGGTAGTGGAACACTGGAACCAGCTGCCAGAAAACATCGTCAGTAGCAGCACATTGAACATCTTTAAAAACAGCATAGACAATCATTATAAGAATAGAGGGCTTGCTTTTCAGTATTACAGGGAGGGCTGATTGGCAGATTTGGTGGGCAACTGGTTCAGTGTACAGAGTGCAACCAAGAAGGGCCCTTGTGGCTCAGAGTTGCACTAATCTTTTATGTCTTTATGTCTTT